>WOVY01000258.1:0-42509 GCA_013436015.1 Rhipicephalus annulatus
TGCATTCCCCTTTTCTTTCTTTTTTCTCCTTTTCTATCATTTATCTTTTTTTGCTTCCCTTACCCCCAACCTCTGACAGGAGAACACTTTGTATCAGCGCAACCTAACTTGAAAATAAGCAAGGGCTGCACTCTTCTGCGTTATAGGTTTTTTTTTTCAGACAAACATTTCCAACAGGCACACACGCCTATACCAAAAGATGATATTACTGACCCCATTTAAACTAACACGCCAAGGATGACAAGGTGACTTCTAAAAATAGGTCCTCCTATCGCAACATCGGCCAGCCTGTCTGAAGCACTTCTACTGTTCACCCTGATTACCCCACTAGATGTTTCCATCTGTCGACTCACATCTTCATTTTGGATAACACTAAGACGAGCTTACATTGATGAATACGCACGAAAGTTTAGTGATGTATCATGTATGAGATTAAGCAACTCTGTTAAAAAATTATTGATAGCTTGCTTCCAGGCTTTTTATACTGTAGCCTGAAACTTCGTAATGTCTTCTATGCACATGAACCAGATTGACAACGTAATGCACAACATGCTTAAGAATACTGCGAGGAACAAGATAACGACAAAACGACCAGCCACCCAAAATTTTCGCTGTACATGTTTATAAAACGTTCATGTACCCCAAACGAGGTGCTTATGATACAAGCCGAAAAAACCTACAAGTAGGGCCTTGGAGTCTTCTGGAAGTAGACGTGTTGCATTTTTTCTGTAGAGGGCTTTACACCCATAAGTGAGGAACAAAACTCCTGTATAATGAAGAATGTTGGCAGCTATCAGTTATAGAAAAACCTAATGCAGCTAATCTTCCCCGACACATCTGTACATTTAGAGAGGTGATGTAGCTTCTGTGATTGTGGCAGTAACTCCAACAGGACCAGTGCGAAAATTGGCACTACTTGGCTAGACAAATGTCCAAACATGCCTGCCCGACTCCCTCTAGCCATCCTGGCTGAATCTGACATGATTTCTTAACTGCTGGCTGGACAAAAACAAAACAACTGAAGCACTCACAATACACAGCGTGAAGTTCCTCTGGAGTGGTCAACTTCGTCTTCTGTGATGAAAGAGCAGCACAGTGTACTGCTAAGGCACTCCTTGCAATGGTTTTCAATGCCACACAGTGACCTTGCTGTTCCTGTCAAAGAGAGCTTCAGGAGCTTGGAGGGTGCTTGCTCTTTTCTGGGGGCTGCTGCCGCTCCTCGTTTTCTGCTCAAGGTCAACCTGCATAATGTTGTAGACGAGGCTTCAAGAGTTGTATATAATGATATACAAATTTTCGCTGAACACACATTTCCTCGTGGCACACTGAGGAATTTCTTATAAAACTTAAGGCCTCGTATATGCAAACATTTACAATCGATCCGAAGATGCACTCGACTCTAAAGAAGCAAGTTTGTTATGTAGTGTATATAAAGAAAGGTCATTCAGCACAACCACAACTACAGTTGCACACGAAAACGACATTTTACACGATCCTGTTTATTTACATGGTCCATTTTATTTACACGGTTCATTTTACACGGTCCTGTTTTACACGATCTGGTCTGCATGAACTCTTGAACCGGGCACCATAAAGGTTGAAAGACACACACAGACTTTGAGACAAACCTAGTTTCCCGTGGAGCATCCTCTTGCACTATAACAACACATCTCAATCTAGTTAGTTGGTCAGAACGAGGTGAAAACAGCTCGCACTTGAAAAGCACGGGCAGAAGGAATGACGCCTGCACCCTGTGCTTTCTGTACGTTCTCGTTGAGGGTGCAGTTTTCACCTTATCCTTATGCAATTTCGCATTTTTAACATCGTTCGCTGCATAATCTTTGTGGCGTTAAAGTGTGTGATACCGTCATGTGTATCCCATGTAATTTATAAAAATAGAATACAAGATAGCTTGATTCAAAAATAACAAAGTGCATCCAGCGCCATGTCCTGTAACCATTCTTTAGGCAAGTGGCAGAATGATTTATTCTTCAAAACATATCTTACTTGTAACCACTACAAGAGCTAACTCGTACACTGGTACATTCTGTTTGCCTCTTCAGATTATAAGGTACCTTTTTTACACCAGAAAATCTTCAAGAAGAATAGAAGTGTTGTAATTGTGAAGAAAGAAAAGTAGGAGGAAAAAAATATATTGATTGATTTGTGGGGTTTAACGTCCCAAAACCACCATATGATTATGAGAGACGCCGTAGTGGAGGGCTCCGGAAATTTTGACCACCTGGGGTTCTTTAACGTGCACCCAAATCTGAGTACACGGGCCTACAACATTTCCGCCTCCATCGGAAATGCGGCCGCCACAGCAGGGATTCGAACCCGCGATCTGCGGGTCAGCAGCCGAGTACCTTAGCCACTAGACCACCGTGGCGGGGCAGGAAAAAAAAAGAGCCTGCGAATTTCGAATAACATGTCCGATACTCTATCAACTGAGCTACCATGGCGGCTATCTCTCTTCTATTTTGTACGGTATATATGTGCAAGTATACATGGAAGAGTCAGTCAGCGCTGCCTGTTACCATTATGGCGAGTGTGGGATTACGATTGCAATTATGTAACGATTACTTCCAATATCCCTATACTTCTTTGGCAGCATTATGCATCTGTCCGTTCTCAGAAAATCTGCTAGTCACAGGAGGAGGCAATAGTTCGCCCTCCCACCTAAATGCATGTACTTGAACACATGCACAACTGATCAAAAAAAAAAGTCACACACCGCTAAGATTACTGAGATTCACTGTTTCAGATTCATGAGTAAAGGAAAGAACTATAAATTTAAGGGTTTGTTGTCTTTGTTGAACACATTATAATGAGAACTAGCAGAAAATGATGCCAAACAAACTATAGGAATGTTATCAAAAGTAACTTTAACAAAATTGTGAAAAGAAAAGTGAACAAAAACGTAACTTGGCAACGTTTTTTGACAATTGAATTGACATTACTTTTTATAACATCCCTTTATTTTACTGGGTAATGTTGTCGGGTAATTCTCATTATTAGAGTGGTGAGTAGGCTGACAAAGAAAGTATATGGCATTGATACTTCTTTTGAACACCTAAAGGTTTGAGAAACTTAAAAGAGTGGAAGCTACTTTGAGTAGACCAGAATATTTAGTTGGAGCGAAAAAAAAAAAACGCACACACATTTTTACCAGGCTTTTTAACCTATTTTGAGACATAAAAGTGTATGCTGCCAGTAATGTTAAGTACCATTACCTTTGTCACACTATGCACTGTAGCAGGTGTAGTTAGAGTGGCGATAGTGAAGGATTAATCAAGCACGCCACCAACTGCGTTCACATCAATGGTCGCGTATTTTAAAAATAAACCTGCTGTATAGTAAAAAAATTTTTAGAGCATTTATGATTTTATCCAAATCAAGTTAAACCGACTGGGTAAGCCAACCATTTGCATAAAATCAACAGGCATAAAGTCATTCATGTATTATAGCTATGTGAACAATTTCAGCAATGCAGGGCAAAGTGACAACAGTTCTATTAAAAACCCCTCTCATTATAACATGCATGAAAAGCACCACACCAGAATATTTTATAGTGCATGTAATATCGAGACTACTAGACTGTCTATTGACCTTTTAGAAGAAGGGTATCTCCTTCACGTTCAAGGGGCAACCACTTAAACTTTTCCTGAGCTTTTCTGTGAATATTTCCTGAATTTCAGATATCATTAGGATTGATTTAGAGTGAACAGATTTTGCTTACGCATTGAAACCTAGTTCTGTATGTAACTGCAATTATGGGTGCCAAACCACCTATAAATAATTTTTAACATTTAACTTTTTTTTAACTGCAGCAGCACAACTACCTATGGGTGCCCAAAAAGTAGCTAGAAACAATACCTTTACCTCTTTGAGCCTTTTCAAAGTGTTCAGCTTCTCAGTGCTCACCTTACAACATTTTTTTAAAAACGTGTTTGTGTGGCCACTGTTCTTGCTCCTTGCACAGTGAGGAGGAGCACATGGCAAGAAGAGACAAGAAAGAAGCATAGCGAAAAAAAGCGAAGTGAGCGAGGACCTTTTTTGTATCGTCCAATGTGTGTAACATTACTATTGCGACAACATATAGAAAAATTATCACGGCTATGCATCCATTGCAGAGTCATACACAGCTGCAACACCACGACTGAATTTCCCTGTGTTGGTTTAGGATCTCTTTATAGTGGCAAGCTAATGATATCTGCATTTGTTTGGCACATATTAGGATACAGTGAAATGCGATATGGTAATCTCATTTAGAATGCACGTCATGTGGCTTCATTGTATATGTGGCCACAAGTAACTCTGGCTGCAAAGCAATATGGCAGAGCCTAAACAGACGTCACCGACCACTCCAATCTGAACTTGCCTTTGCTACTTGCCCATTATCATCCCAGCAATAAATGAATGATTGAATCTGCTACAGATATGTGCTAGCTTATGCTAAGCACCAAGTATGAAGAATGTTTTGTCATTATTGAGATCAGTTATTTGTTCAAGAACACTTGCTGTCAAGCACAAATATATTGCTGTCGAAGCATCAAGACTCAAATATAAAGCAAAGGAAGTGTCTCTTTAAAAATTACAGGCCACAAGGTGCAAGATAAATATTTGACACACTTGGGATGTAAGGCACGCACAAGAGGTGCTGCCATATTATACTTTTCCTTGTGTTGAAACCTGCTTGTTTTACTCACCCAACACATCTGTAAAGATGCCGTGAAAACACCAAAGAGCTGATGCAGCAAGGTTGAACACATGTCCAGGGATTCCACCATTCCTAAGCAGCCCTACAGCCTCCACAGTCCTGCAACCATTTGTAAGATAAATATAGTTCTACCCAAAGTTCTTGGTTTACAGACACACATGCAAGACGCATAACCACTCTATAGGAAGTTTGCATGATAATGCGCTGGGTAGCAAAACGGATGCCATTATCAAGTATCCAGGCCTGCCGCTTCTTTCTTTCCGTTCTTAATTAATCAATCCATGGTTACTAAATGTTCCCCCAATGTGAAGTGTACTGGCAGTCCGGTGAAGAATTGCAATGTATTTCAAACACAGTCCAATTCATGGCAAGTAAGCATGCAATAGCGATTTGTCAGCTGTTCGAGAAAAGAGCATGAAGTTTAGCTAAAACCCATGTTTTTTATAAACACCATTCAATTTGATATAAAAGTTGTGAGCATTATGTGAAGGAACATGGATTCATGTTTAATCAATGATTTCTCATAATGTACTGATATGAATGCAACTAACTGAATATGAATTGATAATTTTTGCTTGAGAATTTAGAGTTACGAACACTATCGCACTTGCCAGCTGCATCTTGTCCAAAACAGTGGCAAGATAGGCTAGTTTCTGTAGGTGAGCAGTAATGAGCAGTGCAAAGTAACAACAAGAAACACCAGTAACAACAGTATGGGGCAAGCACAGACTCCCAACTGTACAATTTATTGCACAAAAGTTCGCCTGAATATCAGTCCGACAACTCGTGCAAATGAAGGTCCAGTTGGGAATGAACAAGTTACGAAATCAACAATGCCTGCTTTCACTAACAGGACCCTCATTCACATAAAGTATGCAGCGATAGGCCCCTACCAAGGTACGTCACAGCATGATGTCACTGGCACATGTAAAAGGTGTGGCTGGAAAAACACTCCCGCTGGTGGCTCAGCCCGGTACAGTCGTGTGGTGTGTGGGGCAAGTTTTAATTTTTCAAAGCTTACACTTCACGTTACAATGTCGACATTAGCTGTAGTATGTGTCAGCAAACGTCTAGCTGTGTGGTAAACTGTGTGGTAAAATATTTGCTACGCTGTCTGTTTATCTTGAAGAAGTGAACACACGTAATGGCCTGTGCGAGGAACAGCGGTATAGTCTTCAAAAATGTGCACTGTTGATTGCGGCATGTAGTGTGCATTGAAAGGTATTGAGAATATCGGTTCAACTGAGAATATTGTGTGTGGTGTGTGCAGTGTCCATAACAATGTGTCTTGTTTGCCAAGACGTTAGCACTCAGGGCAGGGACCGGTCGATGAAAAAACTTGATTCGACATTTTAGTCAAGGTAAATATGCACTTGACGCGACCATCTGCGAGTGGGTACATCTCGGTGTTTGCGCTGTGTGCAGAAAAAAATTGCATGGTCACCGGGCTGGAAGATACCTTGTTTGTGCTGAAACAGCCAAACACCTGATGAGTTAGATGAGAAATATTAACGCATCAAAACTATAAGTGCTTGCATCAGCAACTACACAACAGCGTGATAACCGCACCCCTGCCACACAGCAGCGAAACATATTTTGAACATGCTGGCAGTGTATTATTTTATAAAAAGCAACTCTGGCAGATTACAAAATCTCACATTGTGCATGCAAGTTTTCTTCAAAGTCAGGCGTACAATGTAGGTGCTGGCCGGTACATTATTAGTTACAAGCAAAAGCGTCTTGCAGGCACATATGGAGATTGCACGAACACCTCTCTCTCTCTCTACACTAGGCACCAAACATTATATCTTTCAACAAGCACACGCCACTGTTTCGGGGCATAATAACGCTCTACCGTGAACATATGCTAATCAACCCACTTAGGCGGTTGGCTAGGTGAATCGAGCCAAGTTACAAATTGTATCGCCCGCGAACGTAAACAAAATGCTGCTTTGCATCAAATGGCACTGCAGGCTTCGTTTAATCAACAACGTAGCAAGCGCCATGTGCGTCTTCCTCACTACATTGCACATATGAAAAAATCGATCACCATACACATGCATGTTGCCGCAGTTGTCTCGAATTAGCTCCAGTAAGGCCGCGCCGATGCGCCATGGCTCTGCTGGCGTTAGCGTTGTCAAAGCGAATCGGCAACCGCACTCGCAAAGGCGCGTAAGGTTGCCGTTTCACGACGCCTCGTTCGAGTGCAGCAACACACACTTGCACTGAGTGGCATACTTGGTCTACATAAAAAAGTGTCCTCCTTACCTTTAGTTTCTTTCACACTGTCCTGAGGGAAGCAACCACAGGCGTCAGCCGTCACCTCGGAGTCCTTCGAGCGCCCGCCCAACCCGCCGATTCCTTGGACGACTCGCACTTGATCCGCACTCGAACAACCGCGGGAATAGGGCGCAATCTTAGCACATCTTACGAACGAGGAACGGCCCTTCATTGCGTAAATTTAATATTTCGTGCTCTCGTGTGTAGCAGCGCGAACACATGAGAGATGCAACGAAACGGTATGCCTACGTTAACAAAGAAGACAAACAACATGTGGCTTTAGCTGTGAATGGATTTGACTTGGATATCTGTGTGAGGAAAAAAAAAACATCTGTCGCTGCTATAAACTGAAAAAAAAGTACGTTATCTGGCAAAATAACTTTAAAAGTGATAAACGGTTATTCAAAAAACAAGTTACAACTTATGAATATTTTCAAAGGTCTGTTTTGTTTTTGTTCTAGCAGACGACAGCCTCCTACTGCTTCTACGACTAACGTAGTGCGGTTTCACGTTCGGTGCGTGTCGCCGCCGCAAAGCTCTACAGTAGTGATATCAGAGTTATCAACTCTCAATGAATCATAGGATGGCTACAAAGCAGTAACATTTTGACATAGTGCAGTACGCAATCTTTCAAGGTATGACATTTCTTTGCTCTGAAGCAAATCGAAGCAAGCCGGCCGGCGCAATCAGCTGACATCGCCGCTACGCGAGGCATGGTCGTGCGCAATAGCGTCGCGCCCCGCGCTCGATTTGTGGAATACAGCTAGATGCAGGGATTAATGGCGTATCATTCTAATTCCCTGTAGTGGCCGACTCAATCGCAAGAGAGCCCCGGGAAACAACCTTCAACTGCTCAAGCTTGTGTGTGGGTGTAAAAATACTTCTTTTCATCCGCGGCGGGGCAGCAATCTATAGTTGAAAGACATGCGAAAAGCATGTGACGTATATACAATCCCAAAACATATGCGCACAACAATAGATACGATCGCATATCGTGCATAAATACGCCAACACATATTGTGTAAAAAGCAAGTTTATATACATAACTCAAATCACGTGCATCCCTTAGCGCGAATAGCTCAGCAAGCTAACGTACTTAGTTCACGTACGCGAGCACAACTAAGTGGCGCAGGTTCGAATCCCGCCGAGTTTAACTTTTTTTTTCAACGTTTTTATTGTACTGCTATCTTTTCTAATGCCTTAGGTTCTAAAACAAAATAAAAGCAATATTGCGTTCAAGTACGTATGTGGGACTGTGTTTTTTGCGCAACAGTTATTAGTATTTTTATTTTCATTATTAATTTTTTAATTTATTTTATAATATACCAAAAGTAAGGACTAAGGGGAACATTGGGTCTGCTTGATTGTGAAGGGACTCGAGAAGTGAGATAACTCAAACCAAAAAATTTACTTGAGATAAAACTGATTGATTTGTGGGGTTTAACGTCCCAAAACCACCAGAGATAAAACTGAGCATTACACAGCCGGACCAGTTTCTTTAAGGGTAGGCCCTAGGTATGCGCGAGACTTGCTATATGAGTCATCTCAAGCTGTGGCAGCTGAGGGAAGGCAATATCACCGAGAAGAAGTTCCAAAATATATTTTGGTTGATGTTTTTTGATTCCTCCAAAATAAGGGCTGCACAATTGTGATCGAGCCAAACCAAGAATTGCGGGCACGAAGTCATGAGACAGAAAATGAATAACGTTGATTATTTGAAAAATTGCCTTTAATAAAAGGAAGAGTTATGGAGTGCTACGTAACTTAACTCACAGTAGGAATTATATATATACATATAGATGGTTTAAAATGGACAATGTTGCACACACAGATATTGGTTATATTTCTTTGCAGCACAGTTGAAGCATCTATGTAGAACTGAAGCATCAAAATAAGCTCATGCGTCCTCACTTTATTGCGCTTTACATAGCTTGTATGCGTCCATGCAGCCATGATATGATATATTTTAAAGCATTTGTTTAACCTATAATCTTCTTATTCATTAAAGCTGGCGCATAAGTTGTGTCTCATGTAGCACTACAATTAAAGCGTA
The DNA here is from genome assembly GCA_013436015.1 of Rhipicephalus annulatus. Lineage (NCBI taxonomy): Eukaryota > Metazoa > Arthropoda > Arachnida > Ixodida > Ixodidae > Rhipicephalus > Rhipicephalus annulatus. The sequence continues at coordinate 9,054 of WOVY01000258.1, forward strand.
ATCTGCATGGTGGTCTGAAACAATGCTTTTGAAAATCTCAAAACAACCCAGCTCTATACACGACCATCCGAGCATCAATGATAAGCACCATTATATGTCCGTACATATCAGTTGTGGTCTCATACTTAATTATTTTTCTGACCACTCCCTCTGCCCCTACCTCGTTTCTGTCGTGAAGCTGTGGCAAGTTGTGTATAGCTGTATTTATAGTGTAGGAGCACATACTATCAATAAAAATTATTTTTAGGCTACATGCAATCAGTTTTCATAGATTTTCATTTCTGTTGTCGATGCTCAGGAGAGCTAAGCTCATGGTCGATATTTTAAAATGACATTTCTCTTTGCCAATGTTAATGAGAACAGTTTCATTAATATTGACAAGTTCTTTCACATTGAATTTAGTTCTCATTATTATTGTTTCTACCAAAAAACAAGCCCTTGAAGTTATGCTTTTTTGCTTGATTTGTTTTCGTGTGACAGCATGCAAGTAAATTGACAGTTATTGTCATTCCTTGTGAATGACACATTTTCTGTTTGACAGACTTTAGCACCTGGTCATCTGCAGAAGTTGTATTCATTCTGGAAAAGGGCGAACAGCGGTGACTGACAACACAGACTAGCCTGTGTTATTCTTTTGTACTATATATGTCACTGTGAATTCATTTAAAACTTTATAGAGCTCGGATTTCCTGCTGAAAATGTGACAACAACTGTACAGTTTCCACATTTTTGCAACAATCCACATGCCTTTCATACACTATTGCACATTTTCGTAAGCACCTTACAAAATCTGTATATTTCTGTAAGACCTTACATTCTGCATTTTCCTTATGAAAGCCTCTGTACACTCCATACACTTTCCTTATCCTTCCATATCTTCCATAATGAACTCTCCGTATGCTCCATAAGTTTCCTTATCTCTCCGTATACTCCATAAAAAGCTTTCCGTATACGCCATACAATTTCCTTATCCTTCCGTATACTCCATAAGAAGCTTTCCGTAAATGCCATACAACTTCCGTATATTTCCATAAAACTCCTTATGTTTTCCGTATGTAGCATAAGGAAATGTTACGGAGTCCATATATTTTCCGTAAGATTTCATACGGAACGTTTCAGTAGGGATATTGCCGCGCCCGAAACAAAGAACGAAGACGATGTGCGCGCCAACAGCCTCGTGAAAAAGGAGGACTGAAGAAGACGACGTACTTTCGTTTTTGGCTCGCCTGCTCTTGGCTCCTGCATAAAAACACACGCCGTCTGTTCTCGGACTCAACGTCTCGGTGCACTGCTTACGTTGAACCGCGACACTGGTGGAGGCGCTGGGTTGCAAGCCTGCTGATGCTCAACACCCCATCTGGGAGCCGTTCATCAAGTCCCGACACGCAGCCATCTGTTACGACACCAGTGCACCGCTTCAGTCGCCGGTTGCTAGGCCTATCTCCAGAGCTGACCTCCTTCGACGAACATTCTACCAGGCATTACGTACCTCTACCAATGGCCTCCGCTAGCCAGCCACAGTTGGTCCAAGGGATACAAGGCAGCCCCGTTTCCAATCCAGCTATAGGTAACACTTCTTCAGCCACTTGTGCCTGATCGCTTCAGTGGTGCCCCAAACGAAGATGTTGAAGATTGGCTTGAGCATTACGAACGCGTTGCCGACATCAACCAGTGTAATGCTCAACAGAAGCTCGCCCGCACGTATTTCACTCTCGATGACGGCGCTCACACGTGGCTTGAGAATCGAGAAGGCCGTATATCCACATGGGATGACTTTCGTCAGCAGCTGATTGACACCTTTGCTAGCGTCGACCGTCGAGAGCGGGCTCAGCAGCTGCTCGAGTTAAGGCTTCAAAAACCTAACGAAACTGTGGCAATGTTTGCTGAAGACGTGACGCGCCTCTGTCGTCGGGCTGATCCCAACATGTCCGAGGAGAAGAAGTTGCGCTACCTTATGCGTGGCGTGAAAGAACAACTGTTCGCTGGACTTGTGCGCAATGCCCCAACTACCGTGGCCGAGTTTATAAGAGAATCCACTGCCATTGAGCTGGCTCTGCACCAAACATCGAGGCAATATGATCGCTCGTCCACTACCACCCCAATCAACGCCGCTTCAGTGACTCTGGACAATCAGGGCTCCCTACGTGACCCTATCAGAGATATTGTCCGCGAAGAAATGCAGAAGCTTTGGACTCCTCCAGTGGATACACCAGTGACCGCCGTTGCCGCGGTCGTTCGTGACGAACTTAGGCACGCTTTTTCAGTAGCTGATCTTGATCGCGATCAGCGTCAACTGAGTTACGCCGACGCTGTCCGCCGACCACCACCCGTCCCGCCCATTACATCATACTACCAGCCACCTACAGCCGCACCTTCGTCGCAACCATTGCAGGAGGCTTTCAGACGTCAGCCCATGTCTCCGATGTCTCCATGCCACCAGTCACCACTTGCCGCGCCTTACTCACCACCACGAGAGGACATAAGACGCCCACAATTTCGCAGAACGGACGCTTGGCGCCCTCTCTGCTTCAACTGTGGTGGTGCCGGCCATATAGCTCGCTATTGTTGGTACCGCGACACATCGCTTCGCCCGTCTCGGCCAGGGTATGACGGTCGCCGTGCCAATGACGACTACATTGTTCGCCATGACGACCCTGGTTTTCGAGGACCTTCAACAACGTGGTCTCCCTATCACGAGTCGCCTCCTCATCGCCAGCCCAATTCCGCCCACAGGTCACGCTCTCCATCCCCTGCTCAGACATCATCACCGAATCGACGTACTTTTGCTGACCTTCGGGGAACAAGGTCGCCCAGCCCTTACCGGGGAAACTAAAGGCGGCGACCTCTCGGGGTAAGGTCGCAGCCCGACCACAAGACGATAAAAAGTCCCCAGTACTGCCGCGACAGAACGACTGGACGCCGACGAATATTAACAACGACGAAATGGTGAGCGCCGACCTCAATGTAATTATTGACGGAGAGCAAGTGACGGCCTTAGTCGATACGGGTGCTGTTTTTTCATAATAAGTCGCAAGCTGGCTGATCATCTTAGAAAAGTAAGAACGCCATGGACAGGACCACATATAAGAACAGCGGGTGGTCAATTGCTGCTCCCTACTGAAAGATGCACAGCAAGAATCAGCATAGGAGATTCTTCTTTCGTCGCGACTTTCATTGTTCTCCCAGAGTGCTGCAAAGATTTAATTATAGGAATGGACTTTCTCAGGGAGCATGGCGCAATAATCAACATCCCGGACCGCGTGGTTTCATTTTACGAGAGTGCTCGTGTGACTGATCCTACATTACCAGAGCACAAATCCTTTCGTCTCAAAGACCACAATATAGTCGTGCCGCCTCGATCATGTATCTTCGTTTCAGTAGCATGTGACGTACCTGTGAGGGATAAGGTTCGGGTAATCACGGCAACTTAAATAATCGTTGTCGAGACTGACGAAGACATTTGCAACTTGAGTTATAAGGCTTTAATGCCACAAAAAAAACGATAATGAAGCTTGGCGTGTTACATGGCAACAGCGAAGAACTGCCTTAGGTACGAGCACGACATACGTTCTCGAAAGACAAGGTCTGACGCTTAGCGTTGTCCCCCACTGCACTACACAAGGTTTGAAACACTTCACCGTGTGACGTCGAAGGCAGATGAGTCGATGCGTTGCGTTGCGTCTTACGCCGACATCAGCGATGACTCAGGCATGGTCGGAGCGGAGCGTGAGGCAGAGTCGATATGTGGCAAGCACGTCCCGGACAGCCAGTAGTAGGCCCAGGTCTGGAATACGCCCGGATCCGAGTACAACGGACCGGCGCCAGCTGCTGGATCACACGGTAGAAGGGAGCCAGGCTCGTGCGGACCACAGGCACAGGTAGGCTTCGGGACCACGACCCGACGAGCGCTTCAGCCTGCCACTGTTTCGTTCGGATTCTTCTTCTCGAACGCCCCGTCGTCGTCTTCTTCTTCTTCTCTCCCCATCGCTTGGCTTGACTTTGACGACACGATTCCGCCTTTTCCTTGTCTCATCGTCATCTTCGTCGGCGTACGGCACAGCACAAACTCACAAACATCGCGCACCAGATGAACCTTTCGTGCATATCATGACAAAAGTCCCCCCTTTCAAAAGTTTTTTTTTCAAAAAAAAAAACTGTCCAAAGTGCGCGGGAGACAAGACTTACGACAAACAAATGTACAGAACTGTTGCACCAAGAGAATAGTCTGTATGTGAGAGTCCCTAGGCATATGGTACATTATTACATTAATGTTGTATAGCTGGCACCTACACCTGTAGCCTGCTCATATAATCAGCACCTACGTTCTTCGTAGCGCTTGAGCATGTTTATGTGAAACATTTTCGTGGTGTGCCCAAGGTCCAACCAATAGTCGTGGTCATTCTTTTTTCCTGTAACCGGAAATGGCCCCTTCCAGTGCATAAGAAGCTTGTTTTCCCTGGTTGGGAGCAATATAAGAGCCCGGTCACCAACTTTGAGCTGTCGGGTTTTGGAGGTTCGGTCATAATACTTCTTTTGCGAGTGTTGAGCTCGGGAGAGATTCTCTTGAGCCAGCTTCAAGGTGCGTTCAAGACGTTCTCTCAGATCAAGCACGTATCCGTAAGTAGTCTTGATATCTTCCTCTAGGTCTTCCCTTGTCCAGAGTTCCTTCAGTATATCCAGGGGTCCTCGGACGTGCCGGCCGTAGATCAGTTCAAACGGCGAGAAGCCCATACTGGCCTGAGGTACTTCTCGATAGGCGAATAACAGAGGTGCAAGAAATCGGTCCCATGACTTCGGCTTCTCTTGGCACAACTTGCGCAACATCTGTTTCAAAGTGCCGTTGAACCTTTCGACCAAGCCATTGCATATCGGGTGGTAAGGCGTCGAGCTCAAATGTCGAATAGCAAGCAGAGCATTCACCTCTTCCATCAGGCCTGACGTGAAGCAGGATGCTTGATCACAGAGGATCTCCCGTGGAAATCCTATTCGAGAGAACATCTCCAGTAGTCCATCTGCTACTGTTGCCGAATCAATTGCGGGCAAAGCCACCGCGTCCGGGTACCGAGTGGCGAAATCCACAAGGGTAAGAATGTACCGATTACCCTTCTTTGAAATCGGCGTCAGAGGTCCAATGATATCAACGGCCACACGTTCGAATGGCGTGTCAATCAAAGGCATTCGTCCAAGAGGCGCCTTGCCTACTTTGCCTTTGGGATATGTCCTTTGGCATGCGTCGCATGATTTTACGAATCTTCGTACCTCCTCCTGTACACCGTGCCAATAAAACGACTCCAAAACTCGCTCCTTCGTCTTCTTGATACCCTGGTGACCAGATATCGGTGATTCATGTGCCAAGTGCAACACATGGACACGCAACGCCTTTGGAACCACCGCTTGTTGAACTGATTTACCCGGAGTCAAGTGGTAAACGCGGTACAAGATTCCTTTCTCGAACATAAATGAGTGGTATGTGGCTCCTTTGCCGCGGATGAGGGTGTCGACTTTCGCCCTACAAACATCCAGCGACCGGTCTTCCTCTTGTTTTTGGCGAAATGACTCCTGTGTCACCTCTAAGTTTCCAAATTTAGCAGTCGTGAGCTTCTGGCGATGTCCTTTGCTTGAAACACCAACCATGACTGTGCTATTCGTCCCGCATCCATCCTTGGATTTCTCTTCAGAATTCAATGCCTGATTAGTTTCCGACTTCAGGCTCGCTGACTCCTTCCACGTTGAGTCGGGGTCATTAGCGTCACGGGCGCCGGGAACATTTCCTACGATGACATCGTAAAGTGGCGACGTCATGCATTTGACTATCGCATTTCCGGTGAAATAGGGCGATAGAATCCGTACTTCTGCTTCCGGTACCTCGATGCAACTACCATCGGCCAATAAAATAGTGGCGGTAGTACCCGTCAGCACATCATCGGGAACGAGGGAACGTCGCACGACCAGGGTGTTGCTTCCAGTATCCCTCAAGACTGATACAGTATGTCCAAACACTTCTCCCTGTAACACCGGCAAGTTTCGTGTAGCTGTTGCGGTGCGCGTTCGGAGTGCACTAGCAACATATTCATCTTGTGATGAATCATCGGCACATCGGGGCGTCTCGGACTTCTGGTCAGTAGACACGATGCAAGATGTCATTTTCTTTGACCCGCCGTTGCTTGGGCATGCTCTTGCATCGTGGCCGGGCTTCCGACAGTGCCCACAGAAGACTCGTTGGGGTTTCGTGCGGCAATCAGATGCTCTGTGGCCGGGTCGATCACAGCCGAAACATCTAAGAGGAGGCTGGGTATAAGTAAATCCTTCTTGCTCCTTGGGAATGTTGTTTGCAGACTTGGTACGAAATACCCACAAGTTTGTTTGCCGCTGGGCTTCCAAGAAGGTATAAGCTGCTTCTGCCATTTCTTTTGCCGTCCTGCATTTCTTCTCCCTTAGAAAAAGTGCCAGGCGATCGTGGCAGTTATTCAGAAACTGCTCAGCTACAATGAGGTTGCGCACGGATGCAAAGTCCTCGTCCGTTTCCGACATTTCCAGCCATCTATCGAAGTAACTCTGTAATTTCGTGGCGTACTGTTTACCAGTTTCGCCGTCTTCAGGCTTGCTTTGCCGAAACTTTTCGCGATAGCCTTCGGCTGTGAAACGAAACCTCTGGAGCAAGGCCATTTTCGTACTCCGGTAATCCATTGAGTCTTCTGGCGACAGACGGCCGAAGACTTTCAATGCTTCCCCACTGAGGCATAAACTAAGCGCTGTCGCCCACTTCTCCTCAGGCCACTCTTGACCAACTGCTACGCGTTCGAACCTCTTGAGATACGCATCGAGATCGTCACGCCCCTCGTCAAACACTGGAATCAGGTTGTGAGGATTGATCAAGCACGGGCGGCTTTGACTCCTCTCAGGTTCGCGGTCCCGCGCTGTTGGCTCTCGGCTAGCTTCAACCTCAGCTAGTCGAATTCGCAGTTGAAGAGTTCTCTCTTCTATCTCCAAACGTTCCTTCGCCGCCTGCCTTTCCGCGGAACGCTCTTCACGCGCTTGCACAGATTCCTCATGAGCCCGCTCTAACCGCGCGTCTACCCACGTCTTTAGCTCGGCTCCTTGAAGCCCCATGCGTTCTGCTAGCGTTATAGGCTCTTGCTCACTCATCTTCCCTACAGATTTCAACCCAGTGCAAACGGCTTCGTCCTGTCGTGCGGACGCCAATTGTGAGGGATAAGGTTCGGGTAATCACGGCAACTTAAATAATCGTTGTCGAGACTGACGAAGACATTTGCAACTTGAGTTATAAGGCTTTAATGCCACAAAAAAAAACGATAATGAAGCTTGGCGTGTTACATGGCAACAGCGAAGAACTGCCTTAGGTACGAGCACGACATACGTTCTCGAAAGACAAGGTCTGACGCTTAGCGTAGTCCCCCACTGCACTACACAAGGTTTGAAACACTTCACCGTGTGACGTCGAAGGCAGATGAGTCGATGCGTTGCGTTGCGTCTTACGCCGACATCAGCGATGACTCAGGCATGGTCGGAGCGGAGCATGAGGCAGAGTCGATATGTGGCAAGCACGTCCCGGACAGCCAGTAGTAGGCCCAGGTCTGGAATACGCCCGGATCCGAGTACAACGAACCGGCGCCAGCTGCTGGATCACACGGTAGAAGGGAACCAAGCTCGTGCGGACCACAGGCACAGGTAGGCTTCGGGACCACGACCCGACGAGCGCTTCAGCCTGCCACTGTTTCGTTCGGATTCTTCTTCTCGAACGCCCCGTCGTCGTCTTCTTCTTCTTCTCTCTCCCCATCGCTTGGTTTGACTTTGACGACACGATTCCGCCTTTTCCTTGTCTCATCGTCATCTTCGTCGGCGTACGGCACAGCACAAACTCACAAACATCGGGCACCAGATGAACCTACCGCGCATATCATGACAGTACCGTTCGATGGTGAAGGAGTCGCCGACCAAATAACCTCGCTGCTTTTCACTCACGGTATTTCCGTAGCACGAGGAATAGTCAATGTCACCGACGGCCGAACGAACTTGCTGTTGACCAATTTCACCTCCGAGCGACGGCACCTTCCAAAAGGCACAACGTTGGCACATTTCGACGAGATCGCAGATGTTCATGACTGCTTTTCAGCACTCGAAGCAACACCTGCACAAGACCCACGTGACCTAGCACCTAACCTTGACGTCAGCCCTACTTTAACTCAGCAACAGCGGGAACGCCTGCTTGTGCTGCTAGACGAGTTCCACGACTGTTTTGCGTCGACCTCGAAATTTGGCCGGACGTCCTTGACCAAGCACCGAATCATCACAGAGGACACGGCTAGACCAATTCATCAAAATCCGTACCGTGTGGCTTCAAAAGAGCGAGAAGCGATAGAACAGCAGGTAGCAAAAATGCTTGAAGACGACGTCATTCAACCGTCGAAAAGCCCCTGAGCATCACCTGTTGTTCTAGTGAAAAAGAAGGACGGCAGCCTGCGTTTCTGTGTCGACTATCAAAAGCTAAATCAGGTTACAAAAAAGGACGTCTACCGCTTCCCCGCATAGATGATTCGATTGACAGGCTTTGAAACGCACGTTACTTCTCTTCCATGGACTTAAAGAGCGGATATTGGCAAATTGAAGTAGACGCCAGGGATCGTGAAAAAACCGCTTTCGTGACGCCAGACGGACTCTACGAATTTAAGGTTTTACCATTTGGCTTGTGCTCCGCTCCTGCTACTTTCCAGCGTCTCATGGATACCGTTCTCTCTGGCCTTAAATGAAGAACCTGCCTAGTATACCTTGACGACGTCATTGTGTTTTTTACAACGTTTAACGAACACCTTGAACGATTGCAAATGGTCTTGCAGGCCATACGGGCCGCAGGCCTGACGCTCAAGCCGGAAAAATGTCACTTCTGCTTTGAGGAACTGCAGTTTCTCGGCCATGTCGTCAGTTATGCAGGAGTTCGTCCAGACCCCGAAAAAGTTGCCGCCGGCGCACAGTTTCCAACACCATCAGATAAAAAGGCAGTGAGGCGTTTTCTGGGTCTCTGTGCATATTATCGGCGATTTATTCCAGATTTTGCACGCATTGCGTCACCTTTAACTCGTCTCACGAGGGATTACGTTGCATTTGTTTGGGGCGACGAACAGGAAGATGCTTTCAATGACTTGCGGCAACGTCTACAGACGACCCCTGTACTTGCCCATTTTGATGACACAGCCCCTACAGTGCTCCATACTGACGCCAGGAATGTTGGCCTCGGAGCTGTGCTTGTACAGCACCAGGATGACGAGGAAAGAGTGATTGCTTACGCAAGCAGAACTCTGTCACGCACAGAAGCAAATTACTCGACCACTGAAAAGGAATGCCTGGCCGTGGTGTGGGCAGTTATGAAATTTCGCTCATACCTGTACGGCCGCCCATTCAAGGTTATCAGTGACCACCATTCGTTGTGTTGGTTAACAAGTCTGAAAGATCCTTCCGGGCAATTGGCCCGCTGGAGCCTTAGACTACAGGAGTTTGATATAACGATGGTGTATAAGTCGGGAAAACGACACACGGACGCCGACTGCCTATCTCGATCACCAATAGAGTCGGCTGCTGCTTTTGATGAAGAAACAGCATTCCTCGGAATCCTCGACACGTCAACCATCGCAGATCACCAGCATGACGATCCTGAGCTACTTGGCTTGATTAATTATTTAGAAGGACGAAGCCCGAATGCACCCAAAGCCTTTACAAGAGGACTATCGTCGTTCTGTCTGCGAAACAATGTCGTTTACAAAATGAACTTCTCGTCAGACGGGTCCACCTACCTGCTTGTCGTCCCTACCACTCTTCGATCTGAGGTGTTGCAAGCGTGCCACAACGAGGTAACATCTGGACATTTAGGCTACACGCGCACACTGAGCAGAGTTCGAGGGAGATATTACTGGCCTAGACTCACCGCTACCGTGAAGCATCATGTTCGGACCTGCCTCGATTGCCAGCGGCGCAAGTCACCTCCAACGAAACGAGCCGGTTTGCTACACCCTGTCCAGATCCCGACAACGCCGTTTGACCAGATCGGAATGGACCTTTTGGGCCCACTTCCCACCTCTAGAGTTGGTAACCGTTGGGTTATAGTGGCGACCGACTACCTTACTCGCTACGCCGAGACAAAAGCCATCCAGAGAGGCACAGCAGAGGAGGTAGCCCGGTTCTTCATAGAGAACATTGTGCTGAGACACGGTGCGCCATCGATCGTTATAACAGATCGCGGAACCGCATTCACGGCCGCGCTTTTAGATCATGTGTTGGTGCTCAGTGGTACTATTCATCGCAAGTCGACAGCTTACCATCCACAAACCAACGGGTTGACCGAGCGACTTAACAAAACTCTAGAGGACATGCTTTCAATGTATGTGGAGTTCGAACACAAAAACTGGGACGAGATTCTCCCTTACATAACGTTCGCATACAATACTGCGAAACAAGAAACCACACGGATGACCCCATTCAGCCTTGTTTACGGACGAGAAGTAAGAACGATGTTAGACGCGATGCTGCCACACGAATGCGATGACAACGAAACGAGTGCTGACGCGTTTACTCAACGCGCAGAGGAAGCCAGGCAGCTCGCACGTCTGCGAATATACAAACAGCAAGAGTACGACGCAGGCCGCTATAACCAACGTCATACACCTGTAACGTACAAAACCGAGGACAGGGTATGGGTGTGGACACCTGTACGAAGACGGGGACTATCCGAAAAATTGCTCAGAAGGTACTTCGGACCTTACCGAGTGCTGCGATGACTAAGTGACGTTACCTATGAAGTCGTCCCGGATAGCCCAAACTGTTCAAGGCGTCGCCAGAACCGACCTGAGCTTGTGCACGTAGTGCGCATTAAGCCATACGTCTGCGAGTGACTCTGCGAGGCACCGTCGCTTCTACAAAGTGACTTCTTGCGCAAATTACTGTCTCAGCTATAGCATCGGGGCGATGCTATTTTAAGGGGAGGCAAATGCCGCGCCCTAAACAAAGAACGAAGACGATGTGCGCGCCAACAGCCTCGTGAAAAAGGAGGACTGAAGAAGACGACGTACTTTCGTTTTTGGCTCGCCTGCTCTTGGCTCCTGCATAAAAACACATGCCGTCTGTTCTCGGACTCAACGTCTCGGTGCACTGCTTACGTTGAACCGCGACAATATGTTGCTTCCTGGCAGCTCCCACAGATAAGGGGCAGGATCACCACCGGCGCAGAGATTTGGTGGATAAGACGGTACCGCGCACGCTGAAACAGCATCTAGGTCAGGAACAAACACTAGCAGGAGGGCAGCTCAGATGGAAGCCTGCATGGCGAAGCGGAGCGGATTAGTGGGTGCTAATGTGGCTCAGCCACCAAGCCCACGTGTATCGGCCCCTTCGGGTGCACTGGGTGGGCGACGCTATTACCGGCGTTGGGGCCAGGGCTGTCACAGGACGCCAGGACGTAAAATCGTGACACCACTGCTTCCGTGAGTGGACAACAATGCATCTGGAGGCTTCATCCTCCTGTCTGGACATGTCTTCGCTGAAGGTCATGTCCTCGAGCGGCATCTTTGCAGCATCTCACTAGGCAGGTCAAGCAGAGCACCACCGTGGCACGGGGCGGAAAACCCCAGTAAAAGGACTAAAACGTGGCCTACCCGCATAAATAGGGTCTCCGCTTGATTATATAGATGAACTGGTTCAGATGAGTTAAAAAAGCCAGGTCGATTGAGAAACTTTCCCCCAAGAACATTTAAAAGAGCAGTAGCCAATGCGAGCACGTCTGCTCGCGTTCGGAAAGCGGCGTCCCCTCCTCAAGCGCCCTCACTGCAATCTGTCAACCCCTCAAAAAGATGGCGCCAAGCGTGTATTATACCTTTTAGGCGTCTGCTAGCTCGAAACCATCCCAACCATATAGTTGCCTAATATACACTAGTGGGAACTCTGGTGCTTGTTACTATGGGAGCTGCAACGCACGGCGCTTCAGCTACTAAAGCAATGATGGGTAGTAGGCACCTTTCTCTAATCTTCGTACTTCTGGCCTGCTCTACGCTCTACGAAAGAAAAATCAGCAAAATTTCACCGTTTACGCTTCACCGCCTCATTTTTTTTACTTACCTTTCCAAATCGGGTGACGAAGTTTTAAAGGATTCTATCTTTCTTTCAAAAGAAAACCGAAACACAGCAGTAAACTAAGCCGCAAGTAGGGTTCGCCACCCGCAAGTACGAAGACTAGGAAAATGTGTGTACTACCCATCATTCCCATGGTCTCTGAACGATCACAGCGACACATTCCCCTCTAGTTAATTTTTGGGAACTCTATGACCTCTACACCTTCCAGAGAGCTTCCACAACTAAATTGTCCTGGAAGCGTCTGGCGACCCTTGGCCTCCCCGCGGGTCGCCAGAACAGTCTCATCCGAAAAAAATGAACTTCAACCGGAAGTGCGCCATGGGGGAGAGAGGGAGGCTCGTGGAAGCCCAAAAAAACGTGAGTGTCTATTTGCCGTACATATTCTTACCTTTTTTATTCTTAGATTTTTCGATGGTGGTGCCGTGACGTCGAAGCGGAGCAATTTGGAATGCCGCCAACGCTGTTTCACCGGCCCAGAAAACCAGGCGAGGCCCTATCCTCATTCTCAAGTGCTGGAGAGCTTAGACGTCTCTTCTTTCATCTAAGCACAACTACTATTCTCAAGCTAGCGCCTTAATTGAACGTTCAGAAAGTACCATTCATCGTGCTTTGTCTCTATAAGTCGTGCAGCTTCGTGTTGTTAGACAACGCAGTACATGAACCCGTGCCTCGTAACGATTTAGTGAATGCCAGGGTGACTGCGCTTGCTCGATGGACAGACTATGTATTAAACCGGTACCTCGTAACAATTTCGTGAGCATCGTTGTGACTGCTCGATCGACAGACGTCGCAGGCTGTAATGCGCTGCCTTGCACCAACAGGTAGGCAGTCGTCTCAATTATTTGTAGCCGTGCTCTGCCCCGTCGGTCGCTATTTCGTATATATAACCCAGAAATATCTGTACATATCAGACAGCGTGATAACATCGAGCTATGCTGGCGGGATTAGAGAACCCTTTTACAGAGGCTTGCCATGTAGAAAATAAAAAAAGTGCTGAGTTCTTTGGCACCTGTTATGCATCCTTACAAGTTGTGTCTCTCGCTCCGGGTCAATTTATCCTTACGCGATCAATTTATCCTTAAATGAGTAACACTGGGGTATTGGTAATGACCCCAAATGCTTAGGTTGAAACATGCATACCCTCGCTTTTGTGGAAATGAACTGCAATTAGTTCCTACGAAAAAATCATTTCTTCAAGCGCGTTAAGAGCAATTCGACAAATACCTTTTCTCTCCGCAGCACACGTACAAGGTGGTGAGGCCGGACTTTTGAATGTCAGTTTGGTAAAATCGTATTTGTTCTTACTGCGTTCTTCTCCGCAGCATACGTACACGACGGTGAAATTAAACGTGCCAGTGTTTTAACGTGTGCTTTTCCGCAGTGCATTTGTATGACGGTGAAGCAAAGCTTGTGACTGTCAGTTCGGTCATTTGGTGCTTGGCTCTATTGTGCGCTTCTCCGCAGAACAAGTGAATGGCAGTGAAGCTAAACCTATCCGTGCATTGCATTCTTTGATTTATATGCTGGGCATTTCTTAGTCGGGCCCAGTCTGTATCGTTGATGGCGTCCACATGCTTTTGTAGTCGAGTCGCAGGCGTGCGCCTCTCCCTCCTCTTTTCCTCGTTTACACCAACAGCTGCGGCAAGCCCGCGTCTGCGCGCTCCCCGTCGTTCTCAACAACAGCTGCAGCGGAGGGAAAGAAACGCATCTGCGCGCGCTTGCGCAGCTCTCCCCCATTCCTCTGCCTCCACTGCGCGCTGTGTATATGAGTGGCGGGGCGAGCGCTCGGGCGTCAGACATTGCGCTTCTTGGTTGAAGGCACGTTACTCAGATTCCGATGAATTAGATTGAACAAGAAGTATGATACAATGCAACAAGAGCATCACAACGCTCATTGAAGGGAGAGTTACCTCTGTACCATCATTGTCATCCGCAATGGTGGAAGACAAGGCTGCGAATCGAAGAGCATACGATGCTGAACGCAAGCGTTTGAAACAAGCTGCGGATCCGGAACTTCGTGCTCGAGAAGCTGCTGCGAAGCGTCAACGACGAGCTGTGGATCCGGAATCTTGTGCTCGACAAGTATCGTCCGTTCGTGAACATCGTGCTGCAGATCCTTCACTCGGGAAAGGTGAACCTGCTTAAGGATCCGACCGCTTCTTAAGAATCGACCGCTGCTTAAGGATCCATTAACAGTGCACTTTAGCGACCATAAAGTAGCCGTTCTCGCCGTCCAATACAGGGACAACAGCAACCAATAAAGCAAAAATATGTTGTTCCATCGCCTACTTCACGAGTTCTCAAATATTTACGCAATCAAACATTTACACAACAACTTATCCACCCCAATTACCCAACATTAACGTGTTACACAACCCTAATGCGCCGCATTTAATCAAATGCAAGTCGGAAAAGTGCGGGTCATTTTTTATTTGCAGACATAGAGATGAGCGTTCCAAGATCAAATCAGCACGTATTTCCCTATGAGTTCAACCAACGACTTTATTTTTGTAATTATGTGGACGTAATTGTCATGAACTTGCCACCAAAATCCTAAGCTCTCATAATATGGAAGAACATGTCATCATTGGTGCCCTCATCACACTGCTGTACCAGGGAAAGAACATGTCAACTGTTTCTAATGCTAATACATGCTGGGCGGCAGAAGGGTCATGGGATGAATTTGTAAGCAACTATTCAGTTGAGCTGACATCCCCTAATCCTATAGATGGATCATGCAGCGTGGCACCACTGCAGACTAACACATAGCCAAATTTACCGACATACTCAAAACTAAATTCTGCAATATACTGAGACGAGCATCCTTTGCGCTTAGCGGTGGGAACACTGACACATATGTACCATTATCCTTCGTATTCCTGTGAGGTGAACGCAATACAGGGCACGCACTGCACCTATATCTGCGAATTGGCGCAAGCATCGCCAGGACGCCCTTTCGCCGGTCTGTCCATTCGTGAGCGCTATACTGGGCCAGGCTACGTTCCGTGTGCGCTCTGTCTTCACTAAGCTCGCACGTCATAAGAGAATTGTCAAAGGTCTCTACAATGCAAGCCGTCCTCTTTAGTTCACATACAGCACTGTCTTGTGCGCGGTGTGTATTGAATACGTTGAAAGTCTTCGAACAAGTTTATTTGCTTTTATGGAGAAGAGGTATGCACCATGGTTGCACGCAAGCCAGCAGCCACAGGGGTGAACTGTGCCGTACTTGGTTATCGCAGCCAGGCGAATAAGAAGCTAGGGTATCAGAAAATTGCCTCGTTAGGTTTTTGTTTTTACACCGAAGGTGCTGAATCATGCCAGAATACTGCAGAGGTAAAAGCACGGTGAAGAAAGTAGTGGTTTCACCAAATTAACCGTGACCCTGTTCCTGCCTTCCCGTGACCACGTTTACCAGAATCACCGGGGCTAGCACGACAAAAGAAACACGATTATATATAAACGGCTAGTCAGCTTACCCTTCCGACAACAGTGATCGTGCTGTACAGCAGAACTTTCACGCCTGCACTGATCAGTTGCGATCATTCGGCTACACAAGCTCTGAAGAACGCTTCAGCTATATAAATTTTCCTTCTAGTCTACATCCCAACATATGAAAGCTTGTTTGGACAAATCCTTCTGCTAACATCTGTGGAGTCCCCTCAAGGTTCCTTATCGCCGAAGCTTACAAGGGGCACTATTAAGCTTTTGCTTCTCAAGTTTTGTTTACTTTCAGCTTGAATCTGATTTTTCACTATAATCTACTTGGTGAAGGGCTTGAAGTTAACTGCTGTACTAAATAAGAATATAGCATGTTAGCTAATTTAGCAAAACTGCAACCAAGAAGCAAATGGAACAGCTACTGCAAAATAACCTTTCATTATTAAAGCTGCGTGTTGAACTTGTCGGTACAGTATTCCGGTGCACTACAGTACTGAAACATGTCTTATAGTTGAAATTATGCTTGTCTAGAGTCTGAACGGTCTATCCGGTCAGCACTTTTTGATAGCGCACACAGTCAGTGATAGCGCACACAGTCATATGGGAAGGTGCGAAAATTTAAATGAACCGGAATTCTGAAAACTCCAATGTTTCACTATTGCAAAATAACGATAATTATTATTATAAAATAACATAGAACAAAGTTACTAGACTCAACTTAGAAAAACTTACTAGACTCAAGAAACTCACTAATCACAAGTTAGCTGCGCTTGTTTGTCACTCATGGGGAAGTAGCACACTTTTGACAAGGACCAAGGGAACAAAAATGCCGTGTCTTTTTTGTACCCTTAGTCTATGTCTAAAGTGCACTGTTTCACCATATGCTATAAAATAATTTTTACACTGCTCTGCCTCATCTTTGTGCAAAATATTCATGAAAATTATTTTGAATAGAATAAAAGGCACACACGTGACTAAGAATGCACGTTGAAACTTGTAAGAATAGGGGCTACATTATGATTCAATAAGTTGTACCACTAATTAAGCCACTTACTATGTATCAAGGCAGCTGGAAGCAATTACACCCTCCTCCTCTATACTGCTTTGCCTCTTCAACTTGTCAAACCACCAATAATTGCTGGCGACTGCAGGGCACCCGACGGAACAGGCCCATTGAGTGCACTGTCGGGCAAGGAAAACCAAACACATAGAGTGGTTAAGATCTGTTCCACCACACTACCAGCAGTTCTTATTCTATTCTATTGAATGTCTACACTTTCCAAAGGCAGCCGGACAAACAAAGAGTGTTTGAGAACAATTGACATGAACTCTTGCAATGTAATTGGCTCATGAGAAGTGACGCTACAGCTGCACAAGCATTGATGTCGCAGGTGTTGTGTGCATGGCGAGAGCCCTACACTCACTGCTGCTGAGCTGAAGTGGGTCTGCTCGCCAGATGCCTTATACAATGTTGCAGCGTTACAGAACACTACCTGCTAGATTGTTGGCACATAACTCAGCTAGGGCAATTAGTGGTGTCAAAGGAAAGCAAGTTTGGTGATAAGCACACTCAAGCACCCCCAATCAATATGGAGCACACTGGCAAACACATGACACTTGTACCTAATTGGAGGTTCAGTGACTACTGTTACAAGCAAATCAGTTTACCCAGGACCAGCAGCAGTCACCCATACAATGTATAACAGACTGCTGAATCCAATATCCATAAGTATTTTCATACCGAATGTTAGGCAGCAAACTTCTTTTAGGAACTTCACCGTTGTCTAGCTAGCAAAATATTCCTAGGCATCCCCTGATAGTTATGCAACGAATATGAAGCCGCGCACTGTCGTAATCACCTTGCATGCAGACTACAGATACTTTGAAATGTTGCCACTGTAGATTTCCCGAACTCTTCTTTCTTTAAGTAAAAGCAATTTATTACCAACTTGACAACTAAAGTAAGCGCTAACAGTGACTACATTACATTCATGCAGACAACTTTCTTCAGCTGCCTTGGCGAGGGAGCTTTAATGGACCTCTTACGAACAAGTGTTAGCAACTTTTATGCCTTAATAAATGATTGTCTGATAATGGTCAAATTCAATTGATTATGCTTCACCACAATGCCAGCATCGTTAGTTGAGATACATTTTTGGCATCAGTGATCGCTTCAAAACACCCACAAGAAGTTTAAGAAATCAGCCCAAACGCATAGTAGAGCACAATGTTCCTGTGACAGCTCCTTAATTCGAACTGAAAGAGTGCTAAAATTTGTTCGAATTAGTGCGCAGGCACTAGAATAAACAGACATTGCATCACACGGTGTGGCGAGAATCCAAAAAGAGCACCTCTGTACTCATTCCCGCCAATTAAATGGCAGTGCACAATGTGGCCGCTCATTTCATAAATTTTCTGATGCTGTCGGCGAGGTCCTGACTGATAATAGAGAAGTCGGCACTGGTGTCGAATAAAGCTGTCACTTTCTGGCCGTCAAGAACAATACTTAGGTCAGCAGCCCCATGTTATCGCATTCATGGCTTATCGGCTGTACAACGTCATGCACTGGGGGCTTTTCTTCGTCATCTTCATGGCCTGCAACCTTGCCCCCAGAAGTCACCACTTTCAGTTTCCCCGGCGCGGGCTAGGTGACCTCCTTGTATTAAGGTCCGCATAGGGGCTGTGGTGCGGCAAGGGCGAACGCGCGAGAGACGGAGAGCAAGCGGGATCAATGTCCCATACCAGGCGGGTTAGTAGCCATTGCCTCCTCTGCAATGGCACGGCCATCCTCTAAGTAATAACGGGCTCTGAAAAAGAGGTGTCGTCGCGGTGTGGAGTGTATTCGTCGTTGGCACGTCAACCGTCCAATCACGGTCGAACAGGATGAAATGAATCGCCTTGATGCCAGCCATGACAGGCAATATTGCCTGCACCTGCACAGTGAAAGCAAAGTGGACGCCTGTCGACTGTGGGCCATGCATCTGTTCTTCGGGTCGGTGGACGTCTGAGCCTGTTCCCTGGCGTCGATGCCCATGGCGTGGCTGTGAATGGCTGGTTGTATGGCTGTGACATGGGTGGTTGCTGTAGTGTCTGCTCTTGCGGTGGTGACCAAAGGGCCATTGATGCCTGGCGGTGCTGCGTTGGCGTAGTGAATGGTGGACGTCGGAGAGCGGCAACGTAGCTCATGGGACGCTGATCAGCTTAAGGACTAGCCGTAGACAACACTTGGTGGATTTTGTCGCACACGACTACAACGACCGACGCAATGAGCGTTTCAGCAACTGGAGTCCGCAACCTCTGTAGTTCTTCGCGAAACATCGCCCTAATCAAGTCTCGCAAGGAGCTCGGACTCTCAGACGTCATGGCGATAGCATTGATTGGAACATTGCTCGACATGCGGTTATATTGACTACAGCGTTGATGAAGAGCCTGCTCAATAGCCGTAGCCTCCCTAATAAAGTCAACCAGGGTACTCTGAGGGTTGTGCAGTAGTCTTGTTAAAAGCTGTTACTTGACACCACGCATGAGCTAACGCCACTTTTTATCTTCCGTATTTTGCGGGTTAGCACAACAAAAGAGACTAGTCATGTATTCGGCAAACATTGCAGCGGTATCGTTAGGTTTTTGAACCCGTAGCTCCGATAACTGCTGTGCACGGTGCCATCGATCTACAGTCGCGAAGGTATCGACGAACTGTTGTCGAAAGTCGGCCCAAGTTCATAGATTCGCTTCCCAATTCTCATACCAAGTACGAGCACCATCGTCAAGGTATAAATAGGCCGATAAAAAGTTTTTCCTGATCCGGCCACTGATTTATAGGCGATAGAAAGTTTTTCCTAATCCGGCCACTGATTTATCTTGGCAATATGCTCAAAGTTGTCAAGCCAGTCGTGAACGTCTTAATGGGCGCCGCCAGTAGAACGATCAAGAACAAGTGGTTGAAAGATGGTAACCTGTGATGGGTGCGCCGGAAAGCAGCCTTAGGGCACCTGTTGTCGGCTTGCATTGGCAATTGGTCGAGATGAGCGGTGTCTGGGGGTTCGGGTGAGAGAGTGAGCTCTGGTGCGAGGCCTCGCAAACATAAACTGAAGCGATGCACAGGAGTTGCAACATGTGACTATGGTTTTGAACTGAATAAATGGTTCTCAGATGGAGTGTGGAGCATCTGGCAGGGTTGCAATTCAGCACCTCCACAGGTATCGCAGTACAACGCGAACAATGCACAGGTAGGCCTTGAGACAGCGAACACAGCGAGTTCTCAAAAGCTGAGCCGATGATGATGATGATTATAATGATGCCTCCACTATGCCTCATGCCCACTCAGGGTGATTGGCCAAGAATTGAGCGTATGAAGTTTAGTGCCTTTCGAACGATACTAATCCTAGCAGGAGGAGGATAAATCGCACGTAAGTATAGAAAGAGTGCAGTATTTTTTTGACATTTCGACCAGACAGAATAATATATATCTCGAATTGAAATTGCAGTAATTTCGAACACGTGTGAAATTGATGTTTAGAGTTTGCCTAATAACAACTTAATAACAAATATAAAAAATCAATTAACAAATAACAAATTTGTTTTGTTTCACGAAGATAACTGCAAACGGCATTACAGGCAATCCTGAGGCTCTAGCCCAGAACTGAAGCACCAAAGGAGAGTATATTCTCAATGGTGAAGGGCAGCTCAAGGTTAGCAAATGGGATGGCAAGGAGACGTTATCTCAATAGACTGTAACAGCGGCTTGACAAAAATAATGGTCTATTGATTCCAGATCTATACAAAATCTGCATAGGGGAGATATTCCCAGACCAGCCCTGTGTGAATATATATATTAAAAATGCACACGACATCGCAGTCTTGTTAGCATGACTTCCAGTTGTCTAGTATATGACACCAGCCGGATTTTCATCGATATTTCAAATGTCCAAATTCAGTGCATGGTGTTATTGATTCTATGGCATCAGCCCTGAGTGCAGATTTTCGATATCCCATAGCCGTTATACTGGACAGCACCGGAAGCACAGAACGTATTGGGCCATTTAATGCCATTCGAGCTAATGAGTCCGCCATTTCATTGAATTTAACCCGCAATGTCCACGTACCCATAGTAATTTTAGGAGCTTAAGCTGTGGAGGAATTAGCGTAAGGAAAGTCCTTAAGGCACCTGATTGAGATGAAGCTGTTGATGACATACATACGGACAGGCGGGCCATAATTATTACTGCAGTGTGGGCGTCCAAATTTAGTTTTTGTAGTGCTAGAACAATTGCCAAAAGTTCAGTATCAAAAGTCGGTGCAAAGTCTGGTAGTCTTACCGAAACTAACCAGTCAAGTAAAGAGGAGTAAGTACCTACTCCTGCCTTCTCATCTATTACTGAAGCATCAGTAGCTATTACATTATTTGTTTCCACATGTGCAAAGTTATCTTGCAAGTGGCTGTTTAGGACCCAGTGTCATTGAAATTCAGGCTTACAGGCAAGAATGTCATCATATTTTATGATAAGATTTTGATTTGGCTCGTTTGCTGCTGGTATATCTCGAATATTTACGTTTATTCTGTTTAGTTGCTTCTCGACAAAACATATTTGTGCTGTGTGAAAACTTGGCCACGGAGCAAAAAAAAAGAGTCTAGGTCGTTGATGAGTACATATTCTGATCGCCTTAGCGAATAGCTATAAAATTTTACATAAGCCTGAACCGTCAGGATACGGAATCGACAAGGCAGCGTTGGTAAGCGTGCCTCCTGGTACAAAACATTGTCCGTAACAAACTTAGGGAGCCCTAGGCATAGTCGCAGGGCCTCACGCTCCAAAACAATCAAAGGCTTCAGCTTATAAGCTGGGCCAGCTGAGAATAAGAAAGATCAAAATTCTAGTGGGGAGCGCATATACAATTTGTAAATCATAAGCAGAGTGTCCCTGCGTAAAGCATAGCACCTGCTGGTCAATCTGCGAATCGAGTTTCTTTAAATTTTGTCGAAGCGCAGCCATTCTCAAATCATTAAAACTCTCTTGCTCTCATAGATTCTCCCAGCTACGCAATAATATACTTTGGAAAACTCTGGCTTAGAAGTACCTCCATGATCACAGAAAATTCCACACTGCCATATACTTTGGCTATGTCCAAAGTCACTAGAGCAGCATGTTCCCTTCTTCTGCGAGCAAGTTGGATGCGGCTTTCTAAATCAGCGTGGGCACACCATATCGAACAGTGTTCTCTAAAGACGATTTGATTAGGGTTTCTTAATTTATTTTTGTCATTCAGCATGTCATTCTATGAAGAACCCTCTCAAGAAGCTTTTGCAATATTTGAAGTAAGGGAAATCGGTCGTATGTTTTTATGGTATAGCCTAAACCTTGTTTCTTCTGTATCGGAATTATTTTCTTATTTTCCAATAGTATAGAATCTAGGCGTGTCTTAACGAATTATTTACAGTGTTCAGTAGGTAACCTGGCAATAGTTTAAATAATAATTTTATCATGGCAGCTGTGATTCCGTCTGAGCCGGCAGCTGATGAGGGTGAATTCCGAACAACATGAGCTAACTGTTCCAACGTAACTCTAGTAAAGTTAGCCATTACCATGGGAGGTCTTAGATCATACAACTTGCTTGATGTGAATTGACACTGTAGTTATTTTGCGATGATTTTCAAAGACTTCTTGATAAAATCGGGCGACAAGAATTCACAGACTGCATTGGTTGGAGATGGCAGACTTTTACGCGATTTGAGGAACCTAAACAGGCCGCTTTTGTTCTTAGGGTTGAAAAGATATTCATAATGATTTCTATTATATTCGTCCTCAGCTAAGGTAACCGTGCGCCTAAAATTTGCAACATAAAACTTGTCATTGAACCAATTACGTAGACACTGGTTGTACAAAAGTTTTTTTTCCACGCGGCCTGTCGTCGTCGGTAATCCCGTGCGCACTCAGGATTCCACCAGGGACTGTGAGTTGTACTGCTTGCAGACTTAACTACGAATTCAGATTATTTTATAGGTTCTTTTCAGCAACGCACATAGTCTCATAGCTTTTGTGTCTTCTGTCTCTTCAGAATGATTGGTCAAACCAATAAAGAAAAAAGTATTGTAATTTATTTATACTCGGTTCTGACTGCATGATGGTGTGGTAGGACAAACAATATCAAATATTACTGGTACGCGATCGCTGTTGGTGGCACAATCCAAGACAGTTCATGACAAACTAGTGAGGGAAGAACTAACAAAACCTAAGTACAATGCTGAGCAAGACATGCCACTAATAAAAGTAGGTGTTCAGGAATTGAGGCACGATAAATCATAATCTGCTGTCCTCTCCCACAATCGTTTACCACAACCATCTGTTTAAAACCCCAACAGGTATGGTGGGAATGGAAATCTCCCACCAGAATTTTGTCTCTACAACGGTGCAACGGTGTCAGTGCAACATGCAAACATCGTTTGTCTGGAACACCTGTGAGGAAATATGCATTGACTAATAAGAAAGGGAGGCAACCTGTTAAAGTGATTCCTAAAGCGAAAATTTCACTCTCCAGTGATATATGTTTATACGCGATTTCAGTCTTTAAACTTATTTTATTAGTATTAAAAACTGCCAGGCCTCCACCTTTTGGTGGACGGTCCCAACGGAAAGATTTATATCTATTTATTTGG
The DNA here is from genome assembly GCA_013436015.1 of Rhipicephalus annulatus. Classification (NCBI taxonomy): domain Eukaryota; kingdom Metazoa; phylum Arthropoda; class Arachnida; order Ixodida; family Ixodidae; genus Rhipicephalus; species Rhipicephalus annulatus. Next base: position 32,278 of record WOVY01000258.1, read on the forward strand.
AAGGTCTGATGTGTTAAAAGCCAGGTTTCTTATACTGCCCTTATATATGGATTGAATTTCGATGCTAAGATTGAGAAATCGGTTACTGCTGAATGAATTAATCAGCAATTCCAGTGAATAACATTAAGTGAGCCTATGGTTACGCTAAAAGGGTTTTGGTGGCTGCCCTAATTAGGATACTGTCTTTTTGAAAGTCGTCATCAGATTGGGTGTCCTTTTGGTATTTTTTGGATTTAGAGTGGCTTGGCTGAGTACCTTTTTTGCTCAAAGGGGTTCTTGATCGCTTTAGTGATCAGGGGTCCATCTCCATTTTATCTAATTCCGATAGGTCTTCCCGGTAGCTTTGCTTTGACTTGAAGTGAGTTCAGCAGATGCACTCTCAACTTGAGCACCCTGTGACGAGGTATCTGAGACCACCTCTTTTGAAGGACCTTTACTTTCGCTGTTGTGAGTAGTTGAGGTCAGATTTTCAGCTGTTCCCAATAAGTGGGCCATCTGGTTCATGAGTATATGGGTCAATGTGTCATAAAGGCTTCCAGCTAGGCGTTCCTTCGCCTTTTCTATTGTTTTATAAATTGCTTCCGCAATAGAACCAAAGAGTGACCCTTCCATTGCTGGCGTGTGACGTGCTGTAATGCTAGCATAATCGATTTTTCGTGCTTGAATTTCAGCTACTGCTTCTTTACAAGCGCATCGCCTTTAGTTCAGCTATTTCAAGAATTTGCAATACGAGCCTTTGCAGGACAGTTTAAAAAGTCTGCAGCATGAGCTCCCTGATACAAGCAACAATTTAATTGTTACCTTGACATTCTTGAGAATAGTGCTCTTTTCCACATACTCTGCGCCTGACAGCACCCCTGCAACCTTTTATGGTGTGTCCATAACGCCAGCACTTAACGCATTGAAGATGGCGAGGAGAGAGAGGTTTGACTCGTTGAATGATACGCCATGCCTTAATTTCTGATGGTCGGACTGCTCCCGCGAATGTCACTATGACAGACTCGAATGAAATTTTCTTCTTGTCAGCAGCACGTGCGTGCGTACCGATAAACTGAAATGAAACGCGCTGACGAAAACAATTCTAGAATTTCAGTTGGCGTCATGCCGACGTCAACGCCTCGAACTAGACCTCTGAAAAATGCTAAATGCGGTGAAATAAACGCGCTCACCCGATTAGATGCAAACATCTTGCACTTTAGAAGATCTTATACGCAGACTGGTCAGGAGAAAACAGAGTATACCCACTTTGCCGAACGGACGAACCTCGCTGATGGTCTCGAAGTGGGCCGTCGCTCACCGCAGTTCCATTTGATTATTATGATGATGAGGCTTCAGCTTTGCTGGAACTCGCCAACAAAGGAGGATCGGCCAAGGACCGGGCGGCAGGATGATCAAGTGTGCTAAGTCAGGCATTCATGTAGTCTCGTATCCGTAAATAATATTAACAATAGACTAACAAGGTAATCTTTTTGTTGCCAATATGTACGCACACACGGCAGAGTAAAACTCCCTGTGGCTATAACCTAATGTTCTCCCTCCAAAATATAAAGTTACTTCTACGTTTTCTTAAAACCTAGCTTTTTATTCGGTTCAACCAGGTATCTTTTCCTTTGATAGGAATATCGTTGACAGGATAAATAGAAATGATCCATTGATTTTGATTCCTTGCAAAAGAGACATAACAGGAATACTGTTAGACCAGCTTTATGCAGGTAGTAATTCAGGTGCGGAATTCTGCATCGTATTCTCATGAATGTAATTTCTAACTGCCGAGAGACACACCACTGCTTGTTCCAGCAAATTCTCGTGTGCGAAGTCTCTGAATTTATCCAAGGATAATTTTTCTATTTTCGTGTGCAAAACGAGCATTTCTATATCTAAGTGCTGACAAACAGGTGAAATCAGGTAAAATAGGTAAAAGTGGTCCGATTAAAGATGCCTTGACTAACGAGTCTGCCTTCTCATTTGTATAAATTCCACAGTGGCCTGGTATCTGTAGCAAGTGAATTTTTTTCAGGTCTGCTGGTAATAAACTGCTAATCATGCTCAACGATGTCATTTTTTTTTGCTGTACATAGTGCAGTACATACTGAGAAAGAATCAGTAAGTATGACTACTTCTGATTTGCTTGCAGGAAGTTTACGAAGCACTAGAAATATAGCAAATAATTCAGTGATATACATAGGCGTGTAATCTGGAAATTGAACTAAAAAAGACCAGTCGAGAGAAGTACAAAAGATGACTACTCCAGCCTTTTCGTTCAATATGGGTGCATCAGTCAAAATAATATTGTTTATGGACAGAGGAGTCAAGTAATATTGTAAACGATTACCTAAATATCGAAGGGGCAGTTATTTCTCTTTAGAAAGGAAAGTATCATCAAATTTATTTCAAGTTTAAAATTAGGCATTTTCGTTATGCCAATCTGATAATTATTTACGTGGAGAGGCTCTAGCAGCACTTGGATGAACCTAATCTGAGGTGAGTGTAGTCTAGACCATTGTGTTCCGAAGAATGCGGTTGGTTCTTGAATAAAAACGTAAGACACTTGTGTCAGAGGCGAATTGTATATTTTTAAGAAATTTTGAGCTGTAAGTATTCTAAACCGAGTTAACAAAGGTGGAAGACGCGCTTCCACATGCAAAACATTATTTGCATGCAAACAAGTGCAAGGCTTCTCTTTCTAATAATATTGACTGTCTTATTTTGTAAGCGGCACTGCCTAAAAATAATACGCACCCGAATTCCATAATAGGCCACACATACATCTTGTAAATCATTATCAATGAACTCCTTCACAATCCTATTTTTCTCTTTCCCAATTTGCGTAACCATCCCAAGGCACGTGACGCTTTACAACCAACCTCGTCTATATGACTTTTCATATTTAGCGTCCTATTGTATACGATGCCGAGGTACTTCAGAAAATCGACCTGGGAAATGAGCTCGGTACGATACATTAGAAAAATGTTGACATGATCTTAAAAGAGAACGGCAGAAGCGCACTTTTTTATGTTTAATGACATATGAATATTGTCAAGCCACCCTTCTAGCATGTTCATGTAATTCTGTAATGCCTGATACAAGGAGTGCAGATCACTGTTTGTTGCAAAGAAAGTAATATCATCTGCATACACGTAAATTTGGATATCCTGATGAGTTGGAATGGAACGTAGTAATATGTTGATTAACACAGGGGATAATACTGAGCCCTGAGGTACACCTCGTGTCTGCTTATAGTTTTTAGAAGAGCATCCATCCAAGAAGCAATAAAATTCTCTGTCTTTCACAAACTCTGTAATCCATGCTGTTATATAATTTTGAAAGCGATAGTCTTGCATCTGCTAGATTAAGATAGGATACTCCACTTTGTCGTACGCTTTAGCTAAGTCTAGATTGACTAGTGCACAATATTCGCGACGATGCCGAGCCAGCTGTATGCGACTTTTCAAAGCCACGTGTGCACACTAAATGAAGTATCCCGATCTAAAGCCAATTTGTCTGAGGTTTATTATAGTATGTTTATTGATATAGTTCATTACACGGACATTCAAGACTTTCTCTACAAGCTTGGAAAGGTTAGAAGTCAATGAATTAGGCCTTTTGTTGTCCAGAGTAAACTCCATTCCCTGTTTTTTAAGTATCAAAATTATTTTGGACAGCTTCCCTTCTTCCGGAATCCAAGATTTTGTCAGTGAATAATTAACTATATTACGAATTTCATGTGGGGATATTTCGCATAGCACTTTTATCATTGTAGAGAACACCCCATCAGGTCCAGGAGCAGCGGGCGGTAAGCTCTTCATTCCATCCGCCAGTTCAGCTAAAGATACCTCCTGAAAATCACAATCCACTCTTAATTTTACCATGGACTTTGGCATAATTGTTGTGAACCTGGTTTGCAAGCCTTTAGCAATATTTTCCAAGAGATAAGAGAGTTCGCGAGAAGATATAATGATGAAATGAATGCTTTCTGCCTGTGGAATCATTTTTCTCGCGCGCGAAAACCTGAAAAGCACTTCCTTATTTTTAGTCATAGACAGATAATTAAATTTATTCATACCATAGTCTTCTTTTGCTTTGTGCACTATACGCTTAAAATCAGCTGCCATAAATTTAAAATCACTCCAATTTTTGGTACAATGGCTAATAAACAGCTTTTTCTAAGCCGCTTTTTGCTTTCTATACCCCCTGACACATTCTAGATTCCACCACGGGCTAAAAGATCTCGCTGTGTTCGAGTTTACAGTAAACTTTGATTTTTTTAATGATTGTTTCAATACCGCACATAGACTCATAGCCCTAAGGTCTTCCTGCATTTCCTCGCGAAAAATTAATGTAGATGTAAGTCTTTTTGTTTTTTAGCATAATTTACAAATGAGCCAACTTTCCCTGCCCAACTAAACCTCGGGAACCTAATTTCAAAACTAATGGGAAGGTGGTCGCTGTTTGTAGCACAATCTAATATATTTCACGAGGATATGCTTAAAGTAGAGCTGGAAAATGTTAAATCAGTAGTCGATTTAGAGTTACCTCTTACAAATTTAGCAACGTGTGAGTTCAAGCAGGTAAAGTTATTATCAAGCATCCATTCCCACAAACGTCTTCCAGATACTTCAGATCTGAAGCCCCAAGACACATGGTGTGAATTGAAATCACCACACAGTACTACTTGTTTTCTTCATGAATCTAACATAATATCGAGGCATCTCGTGTCCTGAACTCCTGCAGGAAAGTATACATTTGCAAAAGAGAAAGGCGAGAAGTCTGGTAGTGTTATGTCTAACACTGGAATTTCGTAATTCATATCCATACACTGATACAATATCTTGGCTCTGTAACTAAATTTTGTTGATATTAAGAAAGCCAGACCGCCACCTCTACTCTGGCGATCCAGCCGGATTAATTGATAGTTTTTGAAGTAAAACTTTTTACCGTTAGCGAGCCAGGTTTCCTGAATGGCAATTATGTCTGGGGAAATTTGCGAAGAAATATATTGTTAATCTGTAGTTGCCGACCAAATAGACCGGCAATTCCACTGCATAATTTTGAAGAAACCAATTTTGATGCTATATAGGAGAAAAAACTGCCTGATCCAGAATATTTTTCTTCAAGAACTCATTTTTGAAAGGTTCTCAAATTATTTCTTTGACAGGTATTTCTTGAATTTTGGGTTCTGATCTTGTATCACCGCAAGATTGCCTTCTTCGTTTTCGGGTAAAGCCAGAGGCGCACTACCTCGTGTCCGCTAAATCCCCCCATCATCGTTTTCGTCCACATGTAGACACGAATCAACATATACCTTCATAATATATTATTTATTGAAAAAGCCTTTCAGCTTGCCTGTTTACAAGTAGTAGCTGCGTGCACATCGCAACGATCTGCTTTCTGCGTTATGAATTCGCTGCTTCGCAACTACACTGGCCTCAAGAACCACAATAGCGCACCTTTACCACATCAAGCACCACAAATAGACCTTTTGCGCAAATCTCCAAGTGGGCTTTCAGTGGACTCTACCCATCAAACGACAAACAACTACAATGGCTAATATAAATGGTTGCTAATTTTATGGCACATTTTTTTTTTCTTTTTTGAACACATGAGTTAAAATATCGGCATTAGAATAACTTAGCGAATCGACACATCAGTAAATATACGCACAAAATTGAAGACGCGAAAGGAAGTAGAGAGTGTTACAACACTATTTAGGGTTTTACATGCCAAGCCATGCATACATATATACAGTGGTCCTGAGGCACGCCGTTAGTGGAGGGCAACGTGAATGACATCGCACGGTACTCAGCCTCTAGCACTCCACCTCCACCTCTACCACAAAGCAACCACCGCAGCAGGGATTGAATGCGTGACGTTTGGGTCAAAGCAGAGCACCGCAATCACCACACTACCACGACACACACGTATAGTGCATTGAAGAACTGTAAGAATGCTTCATGTCGCCGACTGCGAAAAGCGTAGAGCCATCGCGGAGAGCAAAACAAAGCTCTGAACAGCAGGCGGCACATGTGCTCAGTGATTCCGATACTCTGTGTGGGTGCCATAGGATGAATGAATGGATGGATATATATGGCTGTACCCTTCAAATCGGGTGGCGGCTAACGCCACCTTGCCGTAGTTCTTAGTGAACCAAAAACTGGCTTTATTTTTTAAATAGTGAGTTTGGTGACTCGTATTTTGCAGTGAAGGGTTTAATTTTCACTCGTGCCTTGATTTTAGCCACCAACCAAAAACCCTCCTTCTAGTTATTTCCACTCGCTTAAAGTCTAATTTGCCCTCCCTGTTCCTAAACCCCACAACTTTGAAAAACTCTGCTCCATCATCCTGAACTATAGGTTGATAACATTCATTGAACATTGTCAGGTGTTTGGTACTTTTCCTCTTCTCTCCACACGAACTGCATACCGTGTCTACGCTTTCGTATTTGGCCTGACAATTCTTGGTCCGCAATATTCCCGTCATGGCCACAAACAGCAGAAAACTACCCTGAGTATCATCACAGATCCTTTCCTTGGCGATATTCTGCTTAAACGTTTGATAGATCTCTAGTGCCGACATCTTAATCACGACAATTTTCAATGTATCAGTCTCCATTTCCTTCACCTCTTTCTTAACCGATAGCTCTTTTTGTTTGGCCCCCTGCTCTTTTCTAAGAAGTTACCCGTCAATTTTCTGGTTTGCTGCCTACACTTTGTATGGACATTCTTCATGTACAAGTAGCTGGAAACCTCTTTAGCCTAACGCTCCTGCCCTATTTCTCTCAATCGCTTTTCAAATTTTATCTTGCAGCTAGCTTCCCTGCCCTCAAATAATGTGCAACCCATATTACCTTGTACTCTCTGATTTGGTGTATTCCCGTGAGCTCCTACAGCAAGTCTACTATTCCACATTACTTGCCCTGCCACGGTGGTCTAGTGGCTAAAGTACAGGACTGCTGACCGGCAGGTCGCAGGATCGAATCCCGTCTGCAGCGGCTGTATTTCAAATGGAGGCGGAAGTGTAGGCCCATGTTCTCAGATTTGGGTGCACGCTAAAGAACCGCAGGTGGTCACAATTTCTGGAGCCCCTCCCTACGGCGTCTCTAATAAACATATGTCACGTTACTCTCGACAAACTTGATAAAGATGGGCTCGTTTAGCAGCGGCTCAGAGAGATCGTCTTTGTCTTCTTTCACTCTTCGATCTCACCCAAGCAAACCATGTGGAAATAGTCCCCCCCTTCAAAAGCATCGACTCGATGCTCGTAAATAAAAAAAATGAAGGTATACACACGCAGATATAGAGAACCAAAAGAGGGAGAGTGCCACTACTCGCAGCGCAAATGAGGAAGTTTCGCCAACGCTTGCGCCAAGCGCAAAAAGAAAAAGCATAAAAACACAGGAGAACACAAACAGCAGCAGCAACGCAATGTCACGGAATGTCGCAGCACGTAAAACCACAAGGGCTACTGTGTGAAGTAGGGCTTCAGCCAAATGACATGCACGGTTTCGGGCCGAAGCTGTCGACGAGAAGACGCTACGCCGTCCGGAAATACCTCGTAGGTAAGATCTGTGATTCGTCTAAGAACTTTGTACGGTCCAAAATAACGGCTTAGGAGTTTTTCGGATAAGCCTGGTCGCCGGACAGGGATCCACACCCACACTCGGTCCCCAGGGTGGTAGGTGACATTTCGATGGCGGAGGTTGTAACGTCGTGCGTCTGCATCTTGTTGGTGACTGGTGTTTTATGCGAGCTAGCTGACGAGCTTCTTCGGCGTATTGAGTGTATTGCTCAGCATCTTGAGCAAGTTCATTGTTTTGGTCGCACGGAAGCATAGCATCGAGCATGGTTCGCACGTTGCATCCGTAAACAAGTTGGAAAGGCGGAAATCGCCTTGTTTCTTGCGTTGCCGTATTATAAGCAAACGTGATGTATGGAAGAATCTCGTCCCAGGTTTTATGTTGTACGTCCACGTACATTGACAGCATGTCCGCTGTCATGCGACGTGCGAAGTATTTTTCGTCCATCGATCGAAAGAGTGGCTATTGGCAAATTGAAGTAGATGAACGAGATCGAGAAAAAACCGCGTTTGTGACTCGAGACAGACTCTACGAATTCCGAGTTCTTCCCTTCGGCCTCTGTTCTGCACCAGCCACTTTTCAGAGGATGATGGACACAGTTTTCGCTGGCTTGAAGTGGCAAAGCTGCCTTGTCTACCTCGATGATGTGGTCCTCTTTTCCGAGAGCTTTGAAGAACATCTGAAGCGTCTGAGAAAGGTTCTGGAAGCAATTCGCACAGCTGAACTCACGCTGAAACCCCAAAAATGCCATTTCGGCTATGAAGAGCTGAAATTTCTGGGACATGTCTTTAGTGCGGATGGAGTGCGACCTGATCCAGACAAAACTGCTGCTGTCGCCGCCTTCCCTGTCCCATCAAATAAAAGAGCAGTACGCCGTTTCCTCGGCTTGTGCGCGTATTATCGTCGATTTATCGCCAACTTCTCTAAGATTGCTGAACCTCTTACGCTACTCACCCGAGATGACGTACCCTTTACTTGGGGCGCAGAACAAGATACAGCGTTCACCGAGTTACGACAGAAAATGCAAACAGCCCCTGTTCTTGTCCATTTTGAGGAGGACGCTGCTACAGAAATTCACACAGATGCCAGCAACGTCAGACTTGGCGCTGTCCTTGTACAACGACACGGCGGCGTTGAGCATGTGATAGCTTACGCCAGTCGTACTCTTTCTCGAGCTGAGACCAACTATTCTACGTCAGAAAAAGAATGCCTCGCAGTCGTGTGGGCGATGAACAAATTTCGGCCTTACCTCTACGGTCGTCCCTTCAAAGTGGTGACTGACCACCACTTGCTCTGCTGGCTGGCAAATCTCAGAGATCCATCCGGCCGTCTCGCACGGTGGAGTTTGCGTTTGCAGGAGTTTGAAATTACGATTGTGTACAGGTCAGGGCGCAAACACGAAGACGCCGACGCGCTTTCTCGAGCATCTGTTGGGAACGCTGTCAGGGGCTCCGAAGATGAAGATGCCTTTCTCGGAGCAGTTAGTGACTCCGAATTGATATTAAAGCAGCGCGCAGACGATGAATTACGCCCAGTAAGTGATTCCTTGGAAGGCCGCAACCCTCAGGTCCCTCAACACATTGCTCGCGAACTGTCTTCTTTTTGTCTAAGAAGAGGCATTCTTCACAAGAAAAACGCCCGTGGTAGCGACAAAGCCATCCTACTCGTTGTTCCTACCGACATGCGTGATGAAATCCTCCTTGCGTGCCACGACGAGCCCATGTCAGGACATTTGGGCTATTCGCGAACTCTCACCCAAGCAAACCATGTAGCAATACCGTGTCATGTCCTCGATGTACATCGAAATGGTCTCGTTGGGCATCTGGATGCGTGATTGTAGTGCACGATCCGCCCCACTCGCGGCGGTCGGGACTCCTGTAGGTCTCCAGAAGGCGACGCATGGAACTCACGCCAAGATGTCAGAACATCATCCTTGTTCAAAAGCCACGTCTTTGCACCGTCTTTTAGGCAAGTGTACACGTTCCGAAGCTTCGCGGCATTATCCCAGTAATTGATCGCTGCGACACGTTCGAACTCACTCAGCCAGTCGTCAACATCTTCATGCTGCTCTCCGTGAAAGGGGCTAGGCATGAGCGGGTTTCGGATGGTGCAGTAGATCGGCGTGGAAGGTGTCGGAGCTTGCATGGGATCTTGTGTCGAAGTCATAGTCGCTGCGTCAGTGGTTGGCGTCTCAGGCGGTAGGCCTAGTTGGCGGCGGCTTACTCTATGAACAGGAGTGTCCACGGCCTTGTGTTCCGGTTGCTGGACGGGGTCTTGGGCATCGGGTGGATTGTGAGACGTTGTACCCAGCAACTACACCAGTCTTGTCACGTTACTCTCGACAAACTTGATAAAGATGGGCTCGTTTAGTCGACTACTCAAGCAGCGGCTCAGAGAGATCGTCTTTGTCTTCTTTCACTCTTCGATCTCACCCAAGCAAACCATGTGGCAATATGATGGTTTTGCGATGTCCAACCCCACATATCAATCAAATCTAATATTCCACGTGGAATTATTTCTAATCTTGCTGAACTTCTGATCTCATGCAGAAGGCCACATTGCCGAACATCAGACCAGGAATCATGACCCCTTCCCAAGTTTCTCTCACACATCATACCAATTGTATTTCTATAGGGTCCTATTTTTCTTCGCCGCTGCA
>WOVY01000259.1:0-21617 GCA_013436015.1 Rhipicephalus annulatus
CAATATTGTAATTGTGAAGGAAACAGTGTAATAGAGCGTTTTTAGATACAAGTGCGAAGGTTTGGTTAGGTTAAGATATGAACCGTCATAAAACCGCATTAAACGCTGTCACCTAGTGAGATGCAGTGTTTTTCACCATTACAAGTCGGGAAACAGGCGATATCTAATGTGAAAGCGCATGAAACCGTCGTAATGTTGCAGAAAGCATTGTAAAGTAGCGAGTAAAACGTTTTCTAACGATAGAAGTGCGAAGGTTAGGTTAGGTTAGGTTAGGTTAGTTTAAGCTAGGTAGCGTCGTGAAACCACCAAAAACGACGTCATCTAACGAGATAGTGTTGTTTATTGCGAGTACGAACCTGCGATAGGTGAAATATTGTGAAAGCACACAAAACGGCATGAACAAGCCAGATACTGCGTCTTGTACCGTTACAAGTGCGAAAACTGCTATGAAAGCGCATGTCAAGCATCCGTGAAAACCTAAAGAACGATGTCATTGAGCGAGATACAGCGTTCTGTACTGTACTAAGTTGGTGAAAAACTGTGAGGTCATGCAAATATTGTAATTGTGAAGGAAACAGTGTAATAGAGCGTTTTTAGATACAAGTGCGAAGGTTTGGTTAGGTTAAGATATGAACCGTCATAAAACCGCATTAAACGCTGTCACCTAGTGAGATGCAGTGTTTTTCACCATTACAAGTCGGAAACAGCGATATCTATGTGAAAGCGCATGAAACCGTCGTAATGTTGCAGAAAGCATTGTAAAGTAGCGAGTAAAACGTTTTCTAACGATAGAAGTGCGAAGGTTAGGTTAGGTTAGGTTAGGTTAGTCTTAAGCTAGGTAGCGTCGTGAAACCACCAAAAACGACGTCATCTAACGAGATAGTAGTGTTTTATTGCGAGTACGAACCTGCGATAGGTGAAAATATTGTGAAAGCACAACAAAACGGCATGAACAAGCCAGATACTGCGTCTTGTACCGTTACAAGTGTCGAAACTGCTATGAAAGCGCATGCAAGCATCGTGAAACCTTAAAGAACGATGTCATTGAGCGAGATACGCGTTATGTACTGTACTAAGTTGGTGAAAAACTGTGAGGTCATGCAAATATCGTAATTGTGAAGGAAACAGGTGTAATAGAGCGTTTTTAGATACAAGTGCGAAGGTTTGGTTAGGTTAAAGATATGAACCGTCATAAAACCGCATTAAACGCTGTCACCTAGTGAGATGCAGTGTTTTTCACCATTACAAGTCGGAAACAGCGATATCTAATGTGAAAGCGCATGAAACCGTCGTAATGTTGCAGAAAGCATTGTAAAGTAGCGAGTAAAACGTTTTCTAACGATAGAAGTGCGAGGTTAGGTTAGGTAGGTTAGGTTAGGTTAAGCTAGGTAGCGTCGTGAAACCACCAAAAACGACGTCATCTAACGAGATAGTGTTGTTTTATGTGCGAGTACGAACCTGCGATAGGTGAAATATTGTGAAAGCACACAAAACGGCATGAACAAGCCAGATACTGCGTCTTGTACCGTTACAAGTGCGAAACTGCTATGAAAGCGCATGCAAGCATCGTGAAACCTTAAAGAACGATGTAATTGAGCGAGCTACAGCGTTCTGTACTGTACTAAGTTGGTGAAAAAACTGTGAGGTCATGCAAATATCGTAATTAGTGAAGGAAACAGTGTAATAGAGCGTTTTTAGATACAAGTGCGAAGGTTTGGTTAGGTTAAGATATGAACCGTCATAAAAACCGCATTAAACGCTGTCACCTAGTGAGATGCAGTGTTTTTCACCATTACAAGTCGGAAACAGCGATATCTAATGTGAAAGCGCATGAAACCGTCGTAATGTTGCAGAAAGCATTGTAAAGTAGCGAGTAAAACGTTTTCTAACGATAGAAGTGCGAAGGGTAGGTTAGGTTAGGTTAGTTAAGCTAGGTAGCGTCGTGAAACCACCAAAAACGACGTCATCTAACGAGATAGTGTTGTTTTATTGCGAGTACGAACCTGCGATAGGTGAAATATTGTGAAAGCACACAAAACGGCATGAACAAGCCAGATACTGCGTCTTGTACCGTTACAAGTGCGAAACTGCTATGAAAGCGCATGCAAGCATCGTGAAACCTTAAAGAACGATGTCATTGAGCGAGATACAGCGTCTGTACTGTACTAAGTTGGTTGAAAAACTGTGAGGTCATGCAAATATCGTAATTGTGAAGGAAACAGTGTATAGAGCGTTTTTAGATACAAGTGCGAAGGTTTGGTTAGGTTAAGATATGAAACCGTCATAAAACCGCATTAAACGCTGTCACCTAGTGAGATGCAGTGTTTTTCACCTTACAAGTCGGAAACAGCGATATCTAATGTGAAAGCGCATGAAACCGTCGTAATGTTGCAGAAAGCATTGTAAAGTAGCGAGTAAAACGTTTTCTAACGATAGAAGTGCGAAGGTTAGGTTAGGTTAGGTTAGGTTAGTAAGCTAGGTAGCGTCGTGAAACCACCAAAAACGACGTCATCTAACGAGATAGTGTTGTTTTATTGCGAGTACGAACCTGCGATAGGTGAAATATTGTGAAAGCACACAAAACGGCATGAACAAGCCAGATACTGCGTCTTGTACCGTTACAAGTGCGAAACTGCTATGAAAAGCGCATGCAAGCATCGTGAAACCTTAAAGAACGATGTCATTGAGCGAGATACAGCGTTCTGTACTGTACTAAGTTGGTGAAAAACTGTGAGGTCATGCAAATATCGTAATTGTGAAGGAAACAGTGTAATAGAGCGTTTTTAGATACAAGTGCGAAGGTTGGTTAGGTTAAGATATGAACCGTCATAAAACCGCATTAAACGCTTGTCACCTAGTGAGATGCAGTGTTTTTCACCATTACAAGTCGGAAACAGCGATATCTAATGTGAAAGCGCATGAAACCGTCGTAATGTTGCAGAAAGCATTGTAAAGTAGCGAGTAAAACGTTTTCTAACGATAGAAGTGCGAAGGTTAGGTTAGGTTAGGTTAGGTTAGTTAAGCTAGGTAGCGTCGTGAAACCACCAAAAACGACGTCATCTAACGAGATAGTGTTGTTTTATTGCGAGTACGAACCTGCGATAGGTGAAATATTGTGAAAGCACACAAAACGGCATGAACAAGCCAGATACTGCGTCTTGTACCGTTACAAGTGCGAAACTGCTATGAAAGCGCATGCAAGCATCGTGAAACCTTAAAGAACGATGTCATTGAGCGAGATACAGCGTTCTGTACTGTACTAAGTTGGTGAAAAACTGTGAGGTCATGCAAATATCGTAATTGTGAAGGAAACAGGTGTAATAGAGCGTTTTTAGATACAAGTGCGAAGGTTTGGTTAGGTTAAGATATGAACCGTCATAAAACCGCATTAAACGCTGTCACCTAGTGAGATGCAGTGTTTTTCACCATTACAAGTCGGAAACAGCGATATCTAATGTGAAAGCGCATGAAACCGTCGTAATGTTGCAGAAAGCATTGTAAAGTAGCGAGTAAAACGTTTTCTAACGATAGAAGTGCGAAGGTTAGGTTAGGTTAGGTTAGGTTAGTTTAAGCTAGGTAGCGTCGTGAAACCACCAAAAACGACGTCATCTAACGAGATAGTGTTGTTTTATTGCGAGTACGAACCTGCGATAGGTGAAATATTGTGAAAGCACACAAAACGGCATGAACAAGCCAGATACTGCGTCTTGTACCGTTACAAGTGCGAAACTGCTATGAAAGCGCATGCAAGCATCGTGAAACCTTAAAGAACGATGTCATTGAGCGAGATACAGCGTTCTGTACTGTACTAAGTTGGTGAAAAACTGTGAGGTCATGCAAATATCGTAATTGTGAAGGAAACAGTGTAATAGAGCGTTTTTAGATACAAGTGCGAAGGTTTGGTTAGGTTAAGATATGAACCGTCATAAAACCGCATTAAACGCTGTCACCTAGTGAGATGCAGTGTTTTTCACCATTACAAGTCGGAAACAGCGATATCTAATGTGAAAGCGCATGAAACCGTCGTAATGTTGCAGAAAGCATTGTAAAGTAGCGAGTAAAACGTTTTCTAACGATAGAAGTGCTGAAGGTTAGGTTAGGTTAGGTTAGCTAGGTAGCGTCGTGAAACCACCAAAAACGACGTCATCTAACGAGATAGTGTTGTTTTATTGCGAGTACGAACCTGCGATAGGTGAAATATTGTGAAAGCACACAAAACGGCATGAACAAGCCAGATACTGCGTCTTGTACCGTTACAAGTGCGAAACTGCTATGAAAGCGCATGCAAGCATCGTGAAACCTTAAAGAACGATGTCATTGAGCGAGATACAGCGTTCTGTACTGTACTAAGTTGGTGAAAAACTGTGAGGTCATGCAAATATCGTAATTGTGAAGGAAACAGTGTAATAGAGCGTTTTTAGATACAAGTGCGAAGGTTTGGTTAGGTTAAGATATGAACCGTCATAAAACCGCATTAAACGTTGTCACCTATTGAGATGCAGTGTTTTTCACCATTACAAGTCGGAAACAGCGATATCTAATGTGAAAGCGCATGAAACCGTCGTAATGTTGCAGAAAGCATTGTAAAGTAGCGAGTAAAACGTTTTCTAACGATAGAAGTGGAGTAGGTTAGGTTAGGTTAGGTTAGTTTAAGCTAGGTAGCGTCGTGAAACCACCAAAAACGACGTCATCTAACGAGATAGTGTTGTTTTATTGCGAGTACGAACCTGCGATAGGTGAAATATTGTGAAAGCACACAAAACGGCATGAACAAGCCAGATACTGCGTCTTGTACCGTTACAAGTGCGAAACTGCTATGAAAGCGCATGCAAGCATCGTGAAACCTTAAAGAACGATGTCATTGAGCGAGATACAGCGTTCTGTACTGTACTAAGTTGGTGAAAAACTGTGAGGTCATGCAAATATCGTAATTGTGAAGGAAACAGTGTAATAGAGCGTTTTTAGATACAAGTGCGAAGGTTTGGTTAGGTTAAGATATGAACCGTCATAAAACCGCATTAAACGTTGTCACCTAGTGAGATGCAGTGTTTTTCACCATTACAAGTCGGAAACAGCGATATCTAATGTGAAAGCGCATGAAACCGTCGTAATGTTGCAGAAAGCATTGTAAAGTAGCGAGTAAAACGTTTTCTAACGATAGAAGTGCGAAGGTTAGGTTAGGTTAGGTTAGGTTAGTTTAAGCTAGGTAGCGTCGTGAAACCACCAAAAACGACGTCATCTAACGAGATAGTGTTGTTTATTGCGAGTACGAACCTGCGATAGGTGAAATATTGTGAAAGCACACAAAACGGCATGAACAAGCCAGATACTGCAGTCTTGTACCGTTACAAGTGCGAAACTGCTATGAAAGCGCATGCAAGCATCGTGAAACCTTAAAGAACGATGTCATTGAGCGAGATACAGCGTTCTGTACTGTACTAAGTTGGTGAAAAACTGTGAGGTCATGCAAATATCGTAATTGTGAAGGAAACAGTGTAATAGAGCGTTTTTAGAGTACAAGTGCGAAGGTTTGGTTAGGTTAAGATATGAACCGTCATAAAACCGCATTAAACGCTGTCACCTAGTGAGATGCAGTGTTTTTCACCATTACAAGTCGGAAACAGCGATATCTATGTGAAAGCGCATGAAACCGTCGTAATGTTGCAGAAAGCATTGTAAAGTAGCGAGTAAAACGTTTTCTAACGATAGAAGTGCGAAGGTTAGGTTAGGTTAGGTTAGGTTAGTTTAAGCTAGGTAGCGTCGTGAAACCACCAAAAACGACGTCATCTAACGAGATAGTGTTGTTTTATTGCGAGTACGAAACCTGCGATAGGTGAAATATTGTGAAAGCACACAAAACGGCATGAACAAGCCAGATACTGCGTCTTGTACCGTTACAAGTGCGAAACTGCTATGAAAGCGCATGCAAGCATCGTGAAACCTTAAAGAACGATGCCATTGAGCGAGATACAGAGTTCTGTACTGTACTAAGTTGGTGAAAAACTGTGAGGTCATGCAAATAACGTAATTGTGAAGGAAACAGTATAATAGAGCGTTTTTAGATTAAGTGCGAAGGTTTGGTTAGGTTAAGATATGAACCGTCATAAAACCGCATTAAACGCTGTCACCTAGTGAGATGCAGTGTTTTTCACCATTACAAGTCGGAAACAGCGATATCTAATGTGAAAGCGCATGAAACCGTCGTAATGTTGCAGAAAGCATTGTAAAGTAGCGAGTAAAACGTTTTCTAACGATAGAAGTGTGAAGGGTAGTTAGGTTAGGTTAGGTTAGCTAGGTAGCGTCGTGAAACCACCAAAAACGACGTCATCTAACGAGATAGTGTTGTTTTATGTCGAGTACGAAACCTGCGATAGGTGAAATATTGTGAAAGCACACAAAACGGCATGAACAAGCCAGATACTGCGTCTTGTACCGTTACAAGTGCGAAACTGCTATGAAAGCGCATGCAAGCATCGTGAAACCTTAAATAACGATGTCATTGAGCGAGATACAGCGTTCTGTACTGTACTAAGTTGGTGAAAAAACTGTGAGGTCATGCAAATATCGTAATTTTGAAGGAAACAGTGTAATAGAGCGTTTTTAGATACAAGTGTGAAGGTTTGGTTAGGTTAAGAAATGAACCGTCATAAAACCGCATTAAACGTTGTCTTCAGATGAAAAAACTTCCGGCCAATAAAATAACGCACACAGGAAACGAAGAAGGAGACAGGAAAGAGGCCAGACTACCAACTGTTTATTCACATATGCGTGGCTCAAGTATGTATACTCATACGGTCACAAGGTGAAGCTAAGTGCTCTTTAAAAAATAACAAAATTGCACAATGTAATAAACTGACTCACAATCATTCAAAGCTTTCTTCGCTCTACTAATCGCTACAGATTACAAACAAGATTCTAGGAACGTGTTTTCCTTCCTGCGCAGTGTCACGGAGCTATCGCTGCAGCATGCTTCACCACTCTTTGCAATATGAAAGCTTCCAAAATTTCCCGTGCCAATTTTTCATGGCTTTTGCCTAAAATCTTGATTTCGTTCAGCAGTGGCTTACAATTGCACTGTTTACAATGAAGGGCTAGATTGGAGCCTGTGCCTTTCTCAAGTGATTTGAAATGTTCCCAGGCCCTAAAATTCACACAACGCCCTGTTTGGCCTATGTATAACATCCCGCACGTCAGTGGAATTGCATACACCACGCCAACAACACAATTCACAAAAACCAGCCCATGCTTCGCCTCACACTGAAACTTCTTCTTTTTCCCGATGCGTGCACACAAACCACCCAATTTCCTTGGTGCGGAAAATACCACGGACACGCCAAACCTGAACGCGACTTTTTTCAAGCCATGCGCTACACGGTGCGTATAGGGCAACACCTGTAGTATCCTCTGCTCTGGACCTGTCTGTTTGGTTTTCTTTTTTCCTTTCATTTTTTGTAGTAACGTTTCAGCAACAGCCGACAAAACAGAACTGGGAAAGCCAGCGTTTTTTAGTCTCTCTATCTGGGCGGTGAAGCTCGTCTCAAGCATGTGCTCACATGACTTTGTCAGGGCAGATTCAAGGCAAAGAGAACCGATGGCCCTCTTTACAGTTTTAGAGTGTGTAGAGTTATACGGTAACAGCTCTTTCTTTGCTCTTGGCGAATACATCCAACACACGTTTCCATCACAACATCTAATGTTTATGTCTAAAAATTGGAGGCTATTGTTCAGCGGCTCCTCATGCGTAAAACTCAGGCCTTTCCCTAGGTTTTTAAAGCAGCATAAAACGCTTTGTACGGTGTTGTCATAGGTCACATTAAAATCAGCTGCTAAAACTACCAAAAAATCATCCACGTATCTAAAAATTCGCAGGACAGTGCCTTTGTCAAACGTGGATTCTAAATCCCGGTCAATGGAAGATAAAAAAATATTACACAGCACAGGGGCAACACAGGATCCAATGCATATCCCTTTCTTTTGAACAAACAAGCCTGAGTCAAAGGAAACAACCGTCGACCGAAGGTAAAACTCGAGGAGCGACATAAACTTTTCCACACTAATGCCCACAGAATTTTGAAAAGCAACAGTTCCATTACACTCAATGCACTCTCGGACAGACTTAAACAGCTCTGTATGCGGTACGGAATAGAACAAATCCTCGACATCAATGGAAAATAAAAAACCTATTTCCTTCTGCTTCTTTTTTAGAAAAGCAATGACATCTGTCGAATTCTTTGTTAAGAATGGGTCCCGCAACTCAAGCCCCCGCAAGTGGTCAAATAAAAAAGAGCTAACTTCTTGTAACCAAGTACCGCGTTCACTGACGATACACCTGAACGGCATGTGTGGCTTGTGTGTCTTCACCACGAAGAATACGTCCAGAGTTCCTTTCTTGCATTTTCTGATGGCACTGGCTAACCTAGGAAGCTGCATCTCGTTGCACATAGCTATCGCTTTAGTCTTCACTCTGCAAGTTTTGCTGCTCACCTGTACAAAGTTCTTCGATAAAGCTTCAGTGGCCTTTTCCTTGTACATTGTCGCAGACATCACCACGAATCCGCCTTCTTTATCTCCTTGTAGTAGTCGAAGGTTGTTCCTTTCAAAGTAGGAGACGACATGCCGTGTGCTGTCTTTTGGTAGAAGGTCCCTTTTCCGCGCAGTTTTCATGATGCTGTCCACACCGTCCAACAGACACCGCTCACTGTCATCTCCAGCTTTATAAGCCAACTTCCTGTTTAACGCGAGTAGATCGTGCGCTTGGATCGTAGGCGGCACGCTGTACTTCGGGCCTTTCTGCAAAATGGCAGCCACACCCTCGGGAACAGACGCTCCGTCCAGGAGAACTAGACTGCAGGGTTTCGTGGTCGCCTTTCCAGCCTTCCTCGGCAAGGACGGAAGGATTCGTTGCCACAGGAACTCGGTGTTCTGTATTGCTATTCGCCTGAAGGTCCTCATTTTTTCTTCAACAATCCATGCCGCGTCACTAGCACAGCACAGCACCCGAATCCAATCGTAGAGTAGTCTAACCTGCCTCCACATTTCAGACTTCATGATCCGGCAGATACGCTTGACGTGTCCACTAGACGGTGTAGCCATTCCGAAAAAGGCCACGATTTCTGGTGGCACCAGACCATTTCGTAGGTAATAGGAGTAACACCTTGCACGGCATATAGCTGTGGCAATTTGACCGATGAGGACGTGTACTTGAGCACCCTGAAGATAGGAACATTGAAAAGGGCCCACTGTATGAGAAAGATATTTCAATAATACTCGTTGTTGGGCTAGTTGGTGCATTGCTTCAGATGAAAAAACTTCCGGCCAATAAAATAACGCACACAGGAAACGAAGAAGGAGACAGGAAAGAGGCCAGACTACCAACTGTTTATTCACATATGCGTGGCTCAAGTATGTATACTCATACGGTCACAAGGTGAAGCTAAGTGCTCTTTAAAAAATAACAAAAATTGCACAATGTAATAAACTGACTCACAATCATTCAAAGCTTTCTTCGCTCTACTAATCGCTACAGATTACAAACAAGATTCTAGGAACGTGTTTTCCTTCCTGCGCAGTGTCACGGAGCTATCGCTGCAGCATGCTTCACCACTCTTTGCAATATGAAAAGCTTCCAAAATTTCCCGTGCCAATTTTTCATGGCTTTTGCCTAAAATCTTGATTTCGTTCAGCAGTGGCTTACAATTGCACTGTTTACAATGAAGGGCTAGATTGGAGCCTGTGCCTTTCTCAAGTGATTTGAAATGTTCCCAGGCCCTAAAATTCACACAACGCCCTGTTTGGCCTATGTATAACATCCCGCACGTCAGTGGAATTGCATACACCACGCCAACAACACAATTCACAAAAACCAGCCCATGCTTCGCCTCACACTGAAACTTCTTCTTTTTCCCGATGCGTGCACACAAACCACCCAATTTCCTTGGTGCGGAAAATACCACGGACACGCCAAACCTGAACGCGACTTTTTTCAAGCCATGCGCTACACGGTGCGTATAGGGCAACACCTGTAGTATCCTCTGCTCTGGACCTGTCTGTTTGGTTTTCTTTTTTCCTTTCATTTTTTTGTAGTAACGTTTCAGCAACAGCCGACAAAACAGAACTGGGAAAGCCAGCGTTTTTTAGTCTCTCTATCTGGGCGGTGAAGCTCGTCTCAAGCATGTGCTCACATGACTTTGTCAGGGCAGATTCAAGGCAAAGAGAACCGATGGCCCTCTTTACAGTTTTAGAGTGTGTAGAGTTATACGGTAACAGCTCTTTCTTTGCTCTTGGCGAATACATCCAACACACGTTTCCATCACAACATCTAATGTTTATGTCTAAAAATTGGAGGCTATTGTTCAGCGGCTCCTCATGCGTAAAACTCAGGCCTTTCCCTAGGTTTTTAAAGCAGCATAAAACGCTTTGTACGGTGTTGTCATAGGTCACATTAAAATCAGCTGCTAAAACTACCAAAAAATCATCCACGTATCTAAAAATTCGCAGGACAGTGCCTTTGTCAAACGTGGATTCTAAATCCCGGTCAATGGAAGATAAAAAAATATTACACAGCACAGGGGCAACACAGGATCCAATGCATATCCCTTTCTTTTGAACAAACAAGCCTGAGTCAAAGAAACAACCGTCGACCGAAGGTAAAACTCGAGGAGCGACATAAACTTTTCCACACTAATGCCCACAGAATTTTGAAAAGCAACAGTTCCATTACACTCAATGCACTCTCGGACAGACTTAAACAGCTCTGTATGCGGTACGGAGTAGAACAAATCCTCGACATCAATGGAAAATAAAAACCTATTTCCTTCTGCTTCTTTTTTAGAAAAGCAATGACATCTGTCGAATTCTTTGTTAAGAATGGGTCCCGCAACTCAAGCCCCCGCAAGTGGTCAAATAAAAAAGAGCTAACTTCTTGTAACCAAGTACCGCGTTCACTGACGATACACCTGAACGGCATGTGTGGCTTGTGTGTCTTCACCACGAAGAATACGTCCAGAGTTCCTTTCTTGCATTTTCTGATGGCACTGGCTAACCTAGGAAGCTGCATCTCGTTGCACATAGCTATCGCTTTAGTCTTCACTCTGCAAGTTTTGCTGCTCACCTGTACAAAGTTCTTCGATAAAGCTTCAGTGGCCTTTTCCTTGTACATTGTCGCAGACATCACCACGAATCCGCCTTCTTTATCTCCTTGTAGTAGTCGAAGGTTGTTCCTTTCAAAGTAGGAGACGACATGCCGTGTGCTGTCTTTTGGTAGAAGGTCCCTTTTCCGCGCAGTTTTCATGATGCTGTCCACACCGTCCAACAGACACCGCTCACTGTCATCTCCAGCTTTATAAGCCAACTTTCTGTTTAACGCGAGTAGATCGTGCGCTTGGATCGTAGGCGGCACGCTGTACTTCGGGCCTTTCTGCAAAATGGCAGCCACACCCTCGGGAACAGACGCTCCGTCCAGGAGAACTAGACTGCAGGGTTTCGTGGTCGCCTTTCCAGCCTTCCTCGGCAAGGACGGAAGGATTCGTTGCCACAGGAACTCGGTGTTCTGTATTGCTATTCGCCTGAAGGTCCTCATTTTTTCTTCAACAATCCATGCCGCGTCACTAGCACAGCACAGCACCCGAATCCAATCGTAGAGTAGCCTAACCTGCCTCCACATTTCAGACTTCATGATCCGGCAGATACGCTTGACGTGTCCACTAGACGGTGTAGCCATTCCGAAAAAGGCCACGATTTCTGGTGGCACCAGACCATTTCGTAGGTAATAGGAGTAACACCTTGCACGGCATATAGCTGTGGCAATTTGACCGATGAGGACGTGTACTTGAGCACCCTGAAGATAGGAACATTGAAAAGGGCCCACTGTATGAGAAAGATATTTCAATAATACTCGTTGTTGGGCTAGTTGGTGCATTGCTTCAGATGAAAAAACTTCCGGCCAATAAAATAACGCACACAGGAAACGAAGAAGGAGACAGGAAAGAGGCCAGACTACCAACTGTTTATTCACATATGCGTGGCTCAAGTATGTATACTCATACGGTCACATGGTGAAGCTAAGTGCTCTTTAAAAAATAACAAAAATTGCACAATGTAATAAACTGACTCACAATCATTCAAAGCTTTCTTCGTTCTACTAATCGCTACAGATTACAAACAAGATTCTAGGAACGTGTTTTCCTTCCTGCGCAGTGTCACGGAGCTATCGCTGCAGCATGCTTCACCACTCTTTGCAATATGAAAAGCTTCCAAAATTTCCCGTGCCAATTTTTCATGGCTTTTTCCTAAAATCTTGATTTCGTTCAGCAGTGGCTTACAATTGCACTGTTTACAATGAAGGGCTAGATTGGAGCCTGTGCCTTTCTCAAGTGATTTGAAATGTTCCCAGGCCCTAAAATTCACACAACGCCCTGTTTGGCCTATGTATAACATCCCGCACGTCAGTGGAATTGCATACACCACGCCAACAACACAATTCACAAAAACCAGCCCATGCTTCGCCTCACACTGAAACTTCTTCTTTTTCCCGATGCGTGCACACAAACCACCCAATTTCCTTGGTGCGGAAAATACCACGGACACGCCAAACCTGAACGCGACTTTTTTCAAGCCATGCGCTACACGGTGCGTATAGGGCAACACCTGTAGTATCCTCTGCTCTGGACCTGTCTGTTTGGTTTTCTTTTTTCCTTTCATTTTTTGTAGTAACGTTTCAGCAACAGCCGACAAAACAGAACTGGGAAAGCCAGCGTTTTTTAGTCTCTCTATCTGGGCGGTGAAGCTCGTCTCAAGCATGTGCTCACATGACTTTGTCAGGGCAGATTCAAGGCAAAGAGAACCGATGGCCCTCTTTACAGTTTTAGAGTGTGTAGAGTTATACGGTAACAGCTCTTTCTTTGCTCTTGGCGAAAACATCCAACACACGTTTCCATCACAACATCTAATGTTTATGTCTAAAAATTGGAGGCTATTGTTCAGCGGCTCCTCATGCGTAAAACTCAGGCCTTTCCCTAGGTTTTTAAAGCAGCATAATACGCTTTGTACGGTGTTGTCATAGGTCACATTAAAATCAGCTGCTAAAACTACCAAAAAATCATCCACGTATCTAAAAATTCGCAGGACAGTGCCTTTGTCAAACGTGGATTCTAAATCCCGGTCAATGGAAGATAAAAAAATATTACACAGCACAGGGGCAACACAGGATCCAATGCATATCCCTTTCTTTTGAACAAACAAGCCTGAGTCAAAGGAAACAACCGTCGACCATTTTGTATCATGTAATGCTCTTCTGCTCACGCTGGCATACCGCAGTGCTTTTACGATGCAGTGAAGCTTAATCATATTTTAGTATTTGTCCTTTTGTTTGCCTGAAACGGACGTGCCAAGATGCATATTTGAATTGAGCAGATGCTTATATTTGTTCGATGCACAAGTGGCTTGTGCATGCGTTCATTTCGTATCATGTAATGCTCTTCTGCTCACGCTGGCTTTACCGCAATGCTTTTGTGATGCAGTGAAGCTTGATCATATTTAAGTATTTGTCCTTTTGTTTGCCTGAAACGAACGTGCCAAGATGCATATTTGACCTGAGCAGTCGCAAATGCTTGTATTTGTTTGATGCATAAGTGGCCTGGGCATGCGTTCCTTTCGTATCATGTAATGCTCTTCTGCTCAAGCTGGCTTTACCGCAATGCTTTTGCGATGCAGTGAAGCTTCATCATATTTAAGCATTTGTCCTTTTGTTTGCCTGAAACGAACGTGCCAATATGCATATTTGACCTGAGCAGATGCTTATATTTGTTTGATGCACAAGTGGCTTGGGCATGCGTTAATTTCGTATCATGTAATGCTCTTCTGCTCACACTGGCATACCGCAGTGCTTTTGCGATGCAGTGAAGCTTGATCAAATTTAGGTATTTGTCCTTTTGTTTGCCTGAAGCGGACGTGCCAAGATGTATATTTGGCCTCAGCAGTCGCAAATGCGTATATTTGTTTGCTGCACATTAGGCCTGTGCATGCGTTCATTTCGCATCATGTAATGCTCTTCTGCTCACGCTGGCTTTACCGCAGTGCTTTTGCGATGCGGTGAAGCTTGATAATATTTTAGTAATTGTCTTTTTGTCTCCCTAAACGGACGTGTCAAGATGCATACTTGGCCTGAGCAGTCGCAAATGCTTATAAATGTTTGATGAAAAAGTGGCCTGTGCATGCGTTCATTTCGTATCATGTAATGCTCTTTTGCTCAGGCTGGCTTTTTCGAAGTGTTTTTGCATTGCAGTGAAGCTTGAACATATTTAAGTATTTGTCCTTTTGTTTGCCTGAAACGGACGTGCCAAGATGCATATTTGGCCAGAGAAGTCGCAAATGCTTATATTTCTTTTAAGCACAAGTGGCCTGTGCATGCGTTCAATTCGCATCTTGTAATGCTCTTCTGCTCGCACTGGCATTACCGTAGTGCTTTTGTGATGCTGTGAAACTTGACCAAATTTAAGTATTTGTCCTTTTGTTTGCCTGAAACGGACGTGCTAAGATGCATAAATGGCCTGAGCAGTCGCAAATGCACATATTCGTTTGATGCAAAAGTGGCCTGTCATGCGTTCATTTCGTATCATGTAATGCTCTTCTGCTCACGCTGCCATACCGCAGTGCTTTTGCGATGCAGTGAAGCTTAATCATATTTAAGTATTTGTCCTTTTGTTTGCCTGAAACGGACGTGGCAAGATGCATATTTGGCCTGAGAAGTCGCAAATGCTTATATTTGTTTGATGCACAAGTGGCCTGTGCATGCGTTCATTTTGTATCATGTAATGCTCTTTTGCTCACGCTGGCTTTTTTGCAGTGCTTTTGCATTGCATTGAAGCTTGAACATATTTAAGTATTTGTCCTTTTGTTTGCCTGAAACGGACGTGCCAAGAAGCGTATTTGGCCTGAGCAGTCACAAATGCTTATATTTGTTTGATGCACAAGTGGCCTGTGCATGGGTTCATTTCGTATCATGTAATGCTCTTTTGCTCAGGCTGGCTTTTTCGCAGTGCTTGTGCGATGCGGTGAAGCTTGATCAAATTTAAGTATTTGTTTTTTTGTTTGCCTGAAATGGACGTGCCAAGATGCATATTTAGCCTGAGCAGTCGCAAATGCATATATTTGTTTAATGCACAAGTGGCCTGTGCATACGTTCATTTCGTATCATGTAAAGCTCTTCTGCTCACCCTGGCTATACCGAAGTGATTTCGCGATGCATTGAAGCTTAATAATCTTTTGGTAATTGCCTTTTTTGTCTCCCTAAAACGGACGTGCCAAGACGCATATTTGGCCCGAGCAGTCGCAATTGCTTATAATTGTTTAATGCAAAAGTGGCCTGTGCATGGGTTCATTTCGTATCATGTAATCCTCTTCGGCTCTAGCTGGCTTTACCGCAGTGCTTTCGTGATGCATTGAAGCTTTATCATCGTTTGGTAATTGTCTTTTTGTCTTCCTGAAACGATCGTGCCAAGATGCATATTTGGCCTGAGCAGTCGCAAATGCTTATATTTGTTTGATGCACAAGTGGCCTGTGCTTGCGTTCATTTTGTATCATGTAATGCTCTTCTGCTCACGCTGGATTTTTTGCCGTGCTTTTGCATTGCAGTGAAGCTTGAACATATTTAAGTATTTGTCCTTTTGTTTGCCTGAAACGGACGTGCCAAGATGCATATTTGGCCTGAGCAGTCGCAAATGCTTATATTTGTTTGATGCACAAGTGGCCTGTGCATGCGTTCATTTCGCATCATGTAATGGTCTTCTGCTCACGCTGGCTTTACCGCAGTGCTTTTGCGATGCAGTGAAGCTTGATCAAATTTAAGTATTTGTCCTTTTGTTTGCCTGAAACGGACGTGCCAAGATGCATAATTGGCCTGAGCAGTCGCAAATGCATATATTTGTTTGCTACACAAATGGCCTGTGCATGCGTTCATTTCGCATCATGTACTGCTCTTCTGCTCACGCTAGCTTTACCACAGCGCTTTTGCGATGCGGTGAAGCTTGATAATATTTTAGTAATTGTCTTTTTGTCTCCCTGAAACGATCGTGCCAAGATGCATATTTGAACTGAGCAGTCGCAAATGCTTGTATTTGTTTGATGCATAGGTGGCCTGGGCATGCGTTCATTTCGTATCATGTAATGCTCTTCTGCTCAAGCTGGCTTTACCGCAATGCTTTTGCGATGCAGTGAAGCTTGATCATATTTAAGCATTTGTCCTTTTGTTTGCCTGAAACGAACGTGCCAAGATGCATATTTGACCTGAGCAGATGCTTATATTTGTTTGATGCACAAAAGGCTTCGGCATGCGTTAATTTCGTATCATGAAATGCTCTTCTGCTCAATATGGCATACCGCAGTGTTTTTGCATCGCAGTGAAGCTTGAACATATTTAAGTATTTGTCCTTTTGTTTGCCTGAAGCGGACGTGCCAAGATGTATATTTGGCCTCAGCAGTCGCAAATGCTTATATTTGTTTTAAGCACAAGTGGCGTGTGCATGCGTTCATTTCGCATCTTGTAATGCTCTTCTGCTCGCACTGGCTTTACCGTAGTGCTTTTGTGATGCAGTGAAACTTGACCAAATTTAAGTATTTGTCCTTTTGTTCGCCTGAAACGGACGTGCCAAGATGCATAAATGGCCTGAGCAGTCGCAAATGCACATATTCTTTTGATGCAAAAGTGGCCTGTCATGCGTTCATTTCGTATCATGTAATGCTCTTCTGCTCACGCTGCCATACCGCAGTGCTTTTGCGATGCAGTGAAGCTTAATCATATTTAAGTATTTGTCCTTTTGTTTGCCTGAAACGGACGTGGCAAGATGCATATTTGGCCTGAGCAGTCGCTAATGCTTATATTTGATTGATGCACAAGTGGCCTGAGCATGCGTTCATTTCGTATCAATTAATGCTCTTCTGCTCACACTGGCTTTACAGCAGTGCTTCTGCGATGCAGTAAAGCTTGATCATATTTTAGTATTTGTTCTTTTGTTTGCCTGAAACAGACGTGCCAAGATGCATGTTTGGCCTGAGCAGTCGCAAATGCTTATAATTATTTGATTCAAAAGTGGCCTGTGCGTGGGTTTATTTCGTATCATATAATGCTCTTCTGCTCACACTGGCTTTACCGCAGTGCTTTCGCGATGCAGTGAAGCTTAATCATCTTTTGGTATTTGTCCTTTTGTTTGCCTGAAACGGACGTGCCAAGATGCATATTTGGCCTGAGCAGTCGCAAATGCATATATTTGTTTAATGCACAAGTGGCCTGTGCATTCGTTCATTTCGTATCATATAATGCTCTTCTGCTCACCCTGGCTTTACCGAAGTGATTTCGCGATGCAGTGAAGCTTAATTATCTTTTGGTAATTGCCTTTTTTGTCTCCCTAAAACGGACGTGCCAAGATGCATATTTGGCCTGAGCAGTCGCAATTGCTTATAATTGTTTAATGCAAAAGTGGCCTGTGCATGCGTTCATTTCGTATCGTGTAATGCTCTTCTGCTCTAGCTGGCTTTACCGCAGTGCTTTCGCGATGCAGTGAAGCTTTATCATCTTTTGGTAATTGTCTTTTTGTCTCCCTGAAACGATCGTGCCAAGATGCATATTTGGCCTGAGCAGTCGCAAATGCTTATAATAGTTTGATGCACAAGTGGCCTGTGCATGCATTCATTTTGTATCATGTAATGCTCTTTTGCTCACGCTGGCTTTTTCGCAGTGCTTTTGCATTGCAGTGAAGCTTGAATATATTTAAGTATTTGTCCTTTTGTTTGCCCGAAACGGACGTGCTAAGATGCATATTTGGCCTGAGCAGTCGCAAATGTTTATATTTGTTTGATGCACAAGTGACCTGTGCATGCGTTCATTTCGCATCATGTAATGCTCTTCTGCTCACGCTGGCTTTACCGCAGTGCTTTTGCGATGCAGTGAAGCTTGATCAAATTTAAGTATTTGTCGTTTTGTTTGCCTGAAACGGACGTGCCAAGATGCATATTTGGCCTGAGCAGTCGCAAATGCATATATTTGTTTGCTGCACAAATGGCCTGTGCATGCGTTCATTTCGCATCATGTAATGATCTTCTGCTCACGCTAGCTTTACCGCAGTGCTCTTGCGATGCGGTGAAGCTTGATAATATTTTAGTAATTGTCTTTTTGTCTGCCTGAAACGATCGTGCCAAGATGCATATTTGGCCTGAGCAGTCGCAAATGCTTATAATTGTTTGATTCACAAGTGGCCTGTGCGTGGGTTTATTTCGTATCATATAATGCTCTTCTGCTCACACTGGCTTTACGGCAGTGCTTTCGCGATGCAGTAAAGCTTAATCATCTTTTGGTAAGTGTCTTTTTGTCTCCCTGAAACGAACGTGCCAAGATGCATATTTGGCCTGAGCCGTCACAAATGCTTATATTTGTTTGATGCACAAATGGCCTGTGCATGCGTTCATTTCGCATCATGTAATGCTCTTCTGCTCACGCTAGCTTTACCGCAGTGCTCTTGCGATGCGGTGAAGCTTGATAATATTTTAGTAATTGTCTTTTTGTCTGCCTGAAACGATCGTGCCAAGATGCATATTTGGCCTGAGCAGTCGCAAATGCTTATATTTGTTTGATGCACAAGTGGCTTGTGCATGCGTTCATTTTGTATCATGTAATGCTCTTCTGCTCTAGCTGGCTTTACCACAGTGCTTTCGCGATGCAGTGGAGCTTGTTTGTTTGTTTGTTTGTTTGTTTATTAATACTGTCAACCCCAAGCTGGGGTTTTTACAGGAGTGGAAAACACATACAATGAAATAGTATGTCATGAAATACGTTACATAATAGAGACATACAGCGAACACAGGCATTTACACTAAAAGACAAAATTAAACACAGGCATGTGCACTTGCATTCTGCGCATTGAAAACAACAATTAACAAAGCGAGAGGCAATATACATTGACATCGTGAATTAAAAAAAAAAAAAAAAAAAAAAAAACTACTATGACGCATCTATTTCGGAGAAAATAAGCGATTCTAAAGCTGCAGAAAACGCCGTGATAGAGGAAGACATCGCGACTTTGTTTGGTAGTTCATTCCATTCTTTAATTGCCCTCGGAAAGAAGCTGTATTTAAATGCGTCGTTTCGGGTGGCTGGTGGCTGTATATATAAGGTGTGTTTGTGTCTAGAGCGCGGATCTGGAGAAATTTCAAAGAAATCTAATGAGTTGATTTTAACCTGACTACGAATAATGAGGAATAGAAATTTCAAACGGTCATACTTAGTTCTAAGTTCTAAGGCTTGTAGGTTTGCACGGTTGCAAAGTTCGGAAGCAGAGTGCATGCGTTGATATTTATTGAATATAAACCTGGCAGCCATTCTTTGAACTTTCTCCAGTTTATATAGGTTAGTGGTGGTATGAGGGTCCCATACTATTTTACAATATTCAATTATTGGTCGTACTAGCATTTTGTACGCAAGACTTTTTACTTCGGGTGTTGCGTCATGTAACCTTCGCCTCAGACCCCATAGCGTTTTGTTTGCCTTTCTACAGGTGACGTCTACGTGAGTATTCCACCTCAAATCTGGAGTGAATATTAGCCCTAAATATTTATATTCTGTTACCCTTTTTAGATCGTGGGAACCAATATTGTAATTATATTTGAGAGGTACCTTTTTTTTGCATGAGCAGTGGAGCTTTATCATCTTTTGGTAATTGTCTTTTTGTCTCCCTGAAACGATCGTGCCAAGATGCATATTTGGCCTGAGCAGTAGCAAATGCTTATACTTGTTTTATGCACAAGTGGCCTGTGCATGCGTTCATTTCGCATCATGTAATGCTCTTCTGCTCACACTGGCTTTACCACAGGGCTTTTGTGATGCAGTGAAGCTTAATCATATTTAAGTATTTGTCCTTTTGTTTGCCTGAAACGGACGTGGCAAGATGCATATTTGGCCTGAGCAGTCGCAAATGCTTATATTTGTTTGATGCACAAGTGGCCTGGCATGCGTTCATTTCGTATCATGTAATGCTCTTCTGCTCAAGCTGGCTTTAGCGCAGTGCTTTTGCGATGCAGTGAAGCTTGATAATAATTAGGTATTTGTCCTTTTGTTTGCCTGAAGCAGACGTGCCAAGATGCATATTTGGCCTTAGCAGTCGTAAATGCTTATAATTGTTTAATTCACAAGTGGCCTGTGCGTGGGTTTATTTCGTATCATATAATGCTCTTCTGCTCACAGTGGCTTTACCGCAGTGCTTTCGCGATGCAGTGAAGCTTAACTATCTTTTGGTATTTGTCCTTTTGTTTCCCTGAAACGGACGTGCCAAGATGCATATTTGGCCTGAGCAGTCGCAAATGCTTATAATTCTTTGATGCACAAGTGGCCTGTTCATGCGTTCAATTCGCATCGTGTAATGCTCTTCTGCTCACGCTGGATTTACCGCAGTGCTTTTGCGATGCAGTGAAGCTTGATGAAATTTAGGTATTTGTCCTTTTGTTTGCCTGAAACGGACGTGCCAAGATGCATATTTCACCTGAGCAGTCGCAAATGCATATACTTGTTTGATGCACAAGTGGCCTGTGCATGCGTTCATTTAGTATCATGTAATGCTCTTCTGCTCACGCTGGCATACCGCAGTGTTTTTGCGATGCAGTTAAACCTAATCATAATTTAGTATTTGTCCTTTTGTTTGCCTGAAACAGACGTGCCAAGATTCATGTTTGGCCTGAGCAGTCGCAAATGCTTATATTTATTTGATGCACAAGTGGCCTGTGCATGCGTTCATTTCGTATTATGTAATGCTCTTCTGCTCACCCTGGCTTTACCGAAGTGATTTCGCGATCCAGTGAAGCTTAATCATCTTTTGGTAATTGCCTTTTTTGTCTCCCTAAAACGGACGTGCCAAGATGCATATTTGGCCTGAGCAGTCGCAATTGCTTATAATTGTTTAATGCAAAAGTGGCCTGTGCATGCGTTCATTTCGTATCGTGTAATGCTCTTCTGCTCTAGCTGGCTTTACCGCAGTGCTTTTGCGATGCAGTGAAGCTTGATCAAATTTAAGTATTTGTCCTTTTGTTGGCCTGAAACGGACGGGCCAAGATGCATATTTGGCCTGAGCAGTCGCAAATGCATATATTTGTTTGCTGCACAAATGGCCTGTGCATGCGTTCATTTCGCATCATGTAATGCTCTTCTGCTCACGCTAGCTTTACCGCAGTGCTCTTGCGATGCGGTGAAGCTTGATATTATTTTAGTAATTGTCTTTTTGTCTGCCTGAAACGATCGTGCCAAGATGCATATTTGGCCTGAGCAGTCGCAAATGCTTATATTTGTTTGATGCACAAGTGGCTTGTGCATGCGTTCATTTCATATCATGTAATGCTCTTCTGCTCTAGCTGGCTTTACCACAGTGCTTTCGCGATGCAGTGGAGCTTTATCATCTTTTGGTAATTGTCTTTTTGTCTCCCTGAAACGATCGTGCCAAGATGCATATTTGGCCTGAGCAGTAGCAAATGCTTATACTTGTTTTATGCACAAGTGGCCTGTGCATGCGTTCATTTCGCATCATTTAATGCTCTTCTGCTCACACTGGCTTTACCACAGGGCTTTTGTGATGCAGTGAAGCTT
>WOVY01000260.1:0-14904 GCA_013436015.1 Rhipicephalus annulatus
CGTACGCCGCTATCCAATAGCGGCTATTGGCCTGCTGGACGCTTGACGAGGAAGCAGAAGCAACGCTGAAGAAGTTTTAGATGGCTGAGAAAAACTTGTATTTACAGATTTACAAAACAATGGACATCAATGTTACAAAAAAAGGAAAAGAAAAACAACTTGGAATGAACCGACTTCTGTAGGGCGACCCTACGGGGTTCGCGGAGCCGATGGTGCCTAACACCGCAAGCTCGGTCATCAGAACGCCCGGCGAGCCACGGGGCCTCTTCTTATCCCTTCCTGGCGCTCCGCCCTTACCACCATCTCGGCACATAATCACTTGCTGTCCTCTGATTGGACAGTACATTGGGTACATTAAAAAAAACGCCACGAGGATCCCGCCTTCTGCACGTGGGACTTATGCACTCTCCCCAAACCACACAACAACCAAAACGTAAATAAAACAAAACTAAAAAAGCAAGAGGCCAGGGCAGCTTCGCGGCGCACAATTATTTAGACAGAGCTAGCTGTACTCGGTAGTGCGGCCATAGGGCGATTTCTCTACCACGTCAATTTTTCTTGACACCGCGGGGGCTATAATCCTTTTGCCTCTTGCGCCGTACGAGGAACCGCTCGCTGACCGCGCATATTTCTGCTTACGAGTTCTTTTGCCCAGATAAACGGGATGTAGTCGAAGACATGGCCCGATTCAACAATAGGAAACCCAGGCGTCGAACGGGCGACCGTCACCATTCCCGTGTCGCGAGCCCGCTTCTGAGAGTCACTGGACCAAAGCCGGCCCGGCAGAAAAGGTCGTCGGTGACTTCAGAGTTTTCGCAACGCGCGCTGCCGATTTGGCAGGCGCGCAAACAGTACGTGGCCGGGCCATACGCCGAACCGATGCGAGGAGTCACCGCGGTGCGCGGGGTCTCGGAAGAGGCCCGTTGATGCGCCGACTGCCAGTTCCGAGAGGCAATTAGGGGGCCGTCGCAACGACGTTTACAATCTCACCCTTTCGTTGCCCGGGTTGGTTCCCTTTTCTTTGAGTAGTAGTAACTGGAACCGCTCGACCGTCGACAAAGCAGGGCAATATGCTGGCGCCGCGTGTCTGCGCTCGTGGCAAAACCGGTCGGTCGCGCTTCAACCACTTGTCACTCAAGCAACGCTGGCAGCCCGCGGCTGACATGCCTTCTTAAGCTTACGCCGCAAAGCAATAAAAAGCAAACAAAATTGCCGCGCTACGAATTCTTACCGCGGTCCTACCCCGCCATCCAGACTTTTCGCAACAACTTGCGTACAGTGTTGCCGAAAACCCCACAAAAAAAAAACGGACGCGCTCAACCAGTGGGTGTACGGTGGGTTAACAGCTACTGCCAACGGCCGGGGTCCCACCCACTACGCAGTGGTCACGCTGCACCTGGCCGGCAGCAGCATGCGCAAATTCTTTCCTGCAAAGGAAAGCGCGCAAAGAGCCCCACTTGGTCTCGGTGCTCAAAAAAAACCCACACCAATGAGACAAACCAATCTCCAGCGCCAGCTGACATGACAAAGCTACTTGGTGAGCTGCCCCTGCTCTCTTAATATAGCGAGCCTATTCCAAACATCATGCGGCTGAAACGCGGTATCTAGTACCCCGACCAAACATGCCAGAGCTGCTCGCTCCACGCGCCTTTCCACCAAACGCTTATGATGCATGCAACATCTCACATTCCCTGCCGTGGGTATTTTTTGCACACTCTGCAAGAGTTTTCATTAACATGACACACACTGCAACACATGCCCCAGCACATTTGGGCGCTGTTGCCCCACCCACATAATAAAAAAACGCAACAAAAAAATATTGGCACGTAAAAGCAAACAGACACCACACGCAGTTCACACCACTACACTTGGTAATTGTCACACACTGTTGTATGATGTTCAAAAGTTCCATCACATTCTGAAGTGTTATTGCCATGTTTGCACCATAAATCCATCACTTAGTCCGTGGCACATAACACTCGTTCCCCCCCTTCACTGATCGCGGCTGCGGGGCTTTCAGGCTACTGCACCCCTCCCAGTATTGGTTTGTCAGCCGGGAAAGCGCGTCTGCATTAGCATGTGCTGTACCTTTCTGTGTTGCACTACCACGTCGTAGCGCTGCAAAGCCAATGCCCAACGTATCAATTTGGCCCCTTGTGGCGAAGCTTGAGTGAGGTACGCGAGTGGATTGTGGTCGGAGACGACAAAGATTTTGCCCCGAATACCCAAGTGTCGAACTTTTTGAGTCCCAAATGACACCAAACGCCTCGCGTTCTATCGTAGACCATTTCATCTGAGCAGGCGTGAAGCGATGACTGGCAAAAGCAATAGGGCCTCGGTACCGTCATCGGCCATTTGGGCCAAACAAGCTCCCACAGCGATAGCGGAAGCGTCCGTAAAAAGCCAAAACGGCTTGTGAATGTCTGGAGTGGTTAATTCAACAGCGCTGCACAGGGCACCCTTGAGTTTTGCAAATGCCTCGTCGGCCTCGGGCGTCCAAGGGATGTGGTTAGGAACATGTTTAGCCGTCAATTGGGTAAGGGGCTTGGCAATGCCAGCAAAATTGGGTATGTAACCCCGGTAATACCCGCACAGACCTAGAACACTCCTTAACTCTTTTTTATTCTGGGGTACTTGCAGCCCCTCGATAGCCGCGAGCTTGCTGGGGTCCGGACCGTGCTTTCCCGATCCCACAATAGTCCGAGGTAGCGGATAGACGCGCACGCCACCTGACATTTTTCCATTTAGCTACTAGACCTACGGACGTTAGGGCGGAGAACACAGCGTGGAGGTGCCGGACGTGCTCCTGTAGGGACCTGCTGAAAACCGCAATGTCATCCAAGTAGGCACAAGCATACGCCTCATGGGTGCTAACAGCTGGTTCATACTTCGCTGAAAGCTGGCTGCCGCATTCCTGAGCCCAAACGGCATTACCCTCCAAGCAAACTGGCCTAGGTGCGACACGAACGCAGTCAAGCGCTGTGACCCCTCCGCTAAGGGAACTTGCCAGTAGCCTCGTCGGAGATCAATGAGAGTTATATAACTAGCCTGACCTACATTCATAATCAGTTCTTGCGGGAATCCCATCGGGAATGCGTCTGGTTCGGTTATGGCATTTAAGCTTTGGTAATCGACACACAGGCGCACCGTGCCATCTTTCTTTGGGACGCACACAAGGGGTGAGCAAATGGACTTTCGCACCGGTATATTAAACCAAGCTCGAGCAGTTCCGCTATCTGTTTTGAAACCTCGTCCTTCAAGGCCACTGCATGCGGTAAGGGCGGCTACGTTTCGGCGTAGCCCCTTGCATAAGCCTTATCTTATGTTCGCCGACTGCGCGATCCCCACTTCTCTGCTAAATAAGGCCGCATGGCGTTCAAACACCTCCCGTACTAACACTCTCTCATGGGGCTGCAAATGAGCCAAGCTACCCGCCGGTAGGATAGATGCTCTGTCGTGCGAGGAGACAGGACGCGGCACGTATTCCACCTCCCCGAACTCGTGGTCGTCATGGAATATGACACCAATGCCAGCGACCCGGCACGTGTACGGGCGCAGGTGGTTGGCATGCACTAGCATACGCTTACCCGCCGGCGTCTCTAAGTAATAGGAGTGTTGGCGGTACTTTCCCTGTGACCCTGCACTACCCATTTCGGTTGCATCTTACCGGAACGGTTGCTATCAAAAACAAGCACCTGCTCCCCAAGTTGAAACTCCTTTTCTTTCGCACGAAGGTTGTATTCGTCGCGTACGCCCTCTGTTGTTTAGTTGCGGTCACGTTAGCAGCTTCCGCGGCTATCTCCAACTGTTGCTTCAGTTTTCGCATATACTCCCGGCTTGTCTGCCACTGTCGCGGGCATTTCCTGTCTCTCTCCCGTCCAAGCCCTCTGTAGGATCGCGAGCGGACCGACGGGTTTTCTGCCGTACATCATCTGGAACGGGACACGCCCGCCCGTAGTGTCGTGAGGAACTTCTCTATATGCCCACAGTAGAAGTGGCACGAACTTGTCCCATTGTCGCCCCTGTTCAGATATCACATGGAATAGCATGTTTTTGAATACTCTGTTCCACCGTTCGACCGCCCCGTTGCTTTCGGGTGCTCCGGTGTCGAAAACCGAGGGAACAGCCGAGGCGCGTCAGGAATTCGCGGGTCAGCGCGGCGGTGAAATTGGTCCCGCAATCTGAACATACTACCTCTGGTATAACCGCTGCGGCTGAAAATTTCCAACATTGCGTCGCAGGTAGCTTTAGCTGTCAATGATTTGAGACATATGACCTCGGGCCAGCGGGTGCAGAGATCTATCATGCACAACGCGTAGCGGTGGGCCGCGAGTTGTCGGCGGCTCAATTGGTCCTATGACGTCGATATTGACTTTCTGAAAGGGGTATCGGGGCCTTACGAGGGGCGCTATGGGAACTCTGTCTGTCTGCCTCCTGTCAGCCCTGATCTGGCACGAGTGACAACAATTGCAGTAGTCTCGGACGTCCTTTTCTATACCTGGCCAAAGAAAACTAAGTTTAATTCTCGCTTTCGTCTTACGAAACCCCAGGTGTCCGCCCCAATACGACTCATGCGCCAGGCTGAGCACATCAGCCCGCCGTGTGATCGGCAAAACTAACTGCTTGATCGTTTGACCCATACCTGTTCTCGGTGATACAGCAACCCATCAATCACAAGCATTCCACCTCGCCTTCCGCGCGTCTCTCCATGCCCGGCCCACGTTTCGTCACTCTGTTGTTCCTCACGCAACGCCTCGAAATCGCCCCTCTCGCCACTAGCGCCACTTTGCGACACGCAACTTGCCTCGTTCTCGGCGGTGTGTGGTGTTTTCTCTCTAGCGTTACGCTCTCCTTCCGGCCCTGATTCTCCCTCCTCTACCGCCACGGCTGTAACCACTTCTTCCTCCCGTGTGCGTTCGACCTCGCTGGGCTGTAGTACGCTTCCCTCCGCTGACCGCGGATAATCCGGAGTCGGTCTACTCTGCTCTACTACTCTCCCATCTAGTTTTGCGGCCGCCTCTCCTCGTCGGAGAAGTTTTGGGGGGATAGTGTCATGTCCTGTTTGTCGTAATCACACTGGCTCTGCTGCAACGCGGTCCAATCGCTCGCCGAGAGCAGGCATTCACTCACGTTTAGTTTATCTGTGACCGCACACAAGACCGGTGTGGCCTGTGAAACTTCGGCGAACACCGGTTGCCCCTGTTTCAGCGTTAGCGGGAGCTCTACTAGTTTGGCCTCGACTCGTTCACCAAATGCTGCCCGGAGGCTTACGCGGCCATGGGCCTGGATAAATTCTTCAGGGACCACGCTTTCTTGCACTACCGTAATCTCGGCGCCCGTGTCTACTATTGCATTCAAAGTTTTATCTTTGCAATTCAGAGTTACCTTCCACAAGCGGTCGGCCGGCGTTACCTTATCTAGGCAGACTCGAGCAGTGAGTTTATCATTTCCCTCCGAAGCGCTAGGATTCGGCGCCACCCTTTCAAGATAGTGCGGGCAGTTGAGTCTAATATGTGTGTTCGATCCACACTCAAACATCCCGTTTTCCTCTGGTTTGCCTAGCTGAATTATAGGAACCCTTCGGTCTCGTGTTCGAACCCTGACTCGGGCCCGATGGGCTGCTACTCTGTTGGTCGGTCGTCTTTTCTACCCCTTTACTGCTGCTGGCGTTACGCGGCTGTCCTTTCTGCGCGCTTCCGCACTGCCGTTCGCGTCTTCAAAGGTGTGCAAGAGCCTTGCAATTTCTGTGCTTTTGTACCACCTGCCCCCTCACGTAACCTCAAGTATTTTAATGCCTCTTCAGACAACACGGTCTTCAATTGGTCCACTACCAGTAGTTCCAAAAGCTCCGTGAAGGTGGACACGTCTCTTGACGCCACATAAATTTAAGTAACTGCCCAACTTGTTTGTAAAACTTTTCCTCTCTGTTTTTTCGTTACGTACGTGCCCTGTGTTTCTTTGTGTATATCTAAGGGAGACAGCTTCAGTTCTCAAGCACTACTTCCTTCACGGTCTCATAGTCCCGATGTTGGGCGGGTGTGAGCCGAGTTGACAATACTCTATGCGCTCAGCCACGAGTGGAAAGACTATTTGTCCCAATAACTTCGAGGTACCTCATATGCCTCCAGAGTGTGCTCCACTGACTCGAACCAAATTGGGACCTCCGCGTCTGCGGGAAATTTCGGGAAGGCACCCACTAACAATTTGGCGTATTTGCGCCACTCAGTGTTGGAGCAGCTCAAATGTTCTGCCAGCATCACTCACGCTACCCGATGGGCTTGCCGGACGTAATTTAGCGAGCTCTAACTCCAACTCCATTTGCCGGCTTCGTTTCGCGAGCCATCTTAAAATCATGATCTGCTTGGTCTCGTGCCGTCCAAGGGACGTCACCACTCCCATCCTCACTCCCCCATCGCCACCCTCCATCCTGCTGAAAGTGGTGCTAGCCTGTTTGCCCCGCAACAACAATACAGCAATGAGAAAGGGAACTCACGTTAGCTCGGTCTCGTTGTCGTGGCGTCGCTCTGGCTTGTTGCTGCAGTCTTCTGGTCGATGCTCCACCTCGTCGTGGACGCGCCTTTTGGGTGTTGAGAACTCGTTCGAGGACCGCTTTGACTCCGTCACTCCCTCGATGTCTTCCGGGAACACCAGGCTATCTGCAGCTTCCAGCTGCCGCAGCTACTGCTGCAGTGTCTTCCGTGGTCTGGTGCCGATTGGCGTCTTCATCTGTACTTCGTCTTTCCTCTCAGCCAGCTTCTTCCTTTTTCCACTCCGTCCACAGCAAGCCAATCCTGCTCGACTGCGCCAGTAAATCAGGTTCTCTTCTCCGTGTAGGAGATACCACTTCTCCCCACTCGGTGCCCGAGGCTGCACCACCCGCTGGGGTATAGCCAAAGTGGGAGAAGACCGTAACGCCGCTATCCCAATAGCGGCTAATTGGCCTGCCCTGGACGCTTGACGAGGAAGCAGAGCAACGCGGAAGAAGTTTTAGATGGCTGAGAAAAACTTGTATTTACAGATTTTACAAAACAATGGACATCAATGTTACAAAAAAAGGAAAAGAAAAACAACTTGGAAATGAACCGACTTCTGTAGGGCGACCATACGGGGTTCGGCGGAGCCGATGGTGGCCTAACACCGCAAAGCATCGGTTCAGAGGACGCCCGGCGGAGCCACGGGGGCCCTCTTCTTATCTCTTCCTGGCGCTCCGCCCTTACCACCATCTCGGCACATAATCACTTGCTTGTCCCTCTGATTGGACAGTACATTGGTACATTAAAAAAAACGCCACGGAGGATCCCGCCTTCGTGCACGTGGGACTTATGCACCTCTCCCTAACCGCACAACAACCAAAACGTAAATAAAACAAAACTAGAAAAGCATAGAGGCCAGGGCCAGCTTCGCGGCGCACAATTATTTAGACAGAGCTACCTGTACTCGGTAGTGCTGGCCATAGGGCGATTTCCTCTACCACGTCAATTTCTTGACAACGGGGCTATAATCCTTTGCCTCTGTGCGCCGTAGAGGAACCGCTCGACTGACCGCGCATATTCTGCTTACGAGTTCTTTTGCCCAGATAAACGCGGATGTAGTCGAAGACATGCCCGATTCAAACAATAGGAAACCAGCGCTCGAACGGGCCGACCGTCACCATTTCCCGTGTCGCGAGCCCGCTTCTGAGAGTACACTGGAACCCAAAGGCCGGCCCGGAAAGAAAAAGGTCGTCGGTGACTCAGAGTTTTCGCAACGCGCGCTGCGATTTTGCAGGCGCGCAAATAGTAGTGGCCGGGCCATACGCCGAACCGATGCGAGGAGTCACCGCGGCCGCGCGGGGTCTCGGAAGAGGGCCCGTTGATGCGCCGACTGCCAGTTCCGAGAGGCATTAGGGGGCCGTCGTAACGACGTTACAATCTCAACCCTTTCGTTTGCCCGGGTTGGTTTCCTTTTCTTGTGAGTTAGTAGTAACTGGGAAAACGCTCTCGACCGTCGACAAAGCAGGGCAATATGCTGGCGCCGCGTGTCTGCGCTCGTGGCAAAACCGGTCGATCGCGCTTCATACAGCTGTCACTCAAGCAAACGCTGGCAGCCCGCGGCTGACATGCCTTCTTAAAGCTTACGCCGCAAAGCAATAAAGCAAACAAAACATTGCCGCGCTACGAATTCTTACCGCGGTCTACAATATATATATATATATATAGATAATATATCGAACAGGCAAATAATGCCAAGTTAAATATAGGGGAAGTATTAGACCAAATTGTATTATGAATCTAGTGAAAGAAAGTGGGTGAAAAGATAAGTTCCCGTGGGCAGGAAACCAACCTGCGACCTTCAAATAACGCATTCGATGCTCTACCACTGAGGTACCATGACGCTATCCACTCAGCCAGCTTATTAGGTATATAGGTAAATTTAAATTGTCGGAGTGTCAGTCAGCGCCCCTGTAGCCATGGCGGCGAGTGTGGCACGCTCTTTATAAGCCTGTTTTGACATCACGTAGCATGTGATTTTATTATGAGCTGGGAGCTGACGAACAGTTCTTTGTATACATCTCAAAGGCACCAAGTCCGCCAGTACGAGACCCTCGTTAATGAATAGAGGAAAAAAGGCTATACCTAAGGCTCATTTTTTGGTGTTTTCTCACAATATTAATCAGACATAATAGACAATAATGCCAAGGAAACAATAAGGGAAGT
Organism: Rhipicephalus annulatus; assembly: GCA_013436015.1. NCBI lineage: Eukaryota > Metazoa > Arthropoda > Arachnida > Ixodida > Ixodidae > Rhipicephalus > Rhipicephalus annulatus. Next base: position 8,697 of record WOVY01000260.1, read on the forward strand.
TATTAGACGAAATTTTACGTTGCGCCCTGGTGAGGTATATATATATATATATATTGTGTCGCAGTGCAGCACAATCAAAGCATGACAGCAGCTTATGGCAGCAAAAAGAGCTTGTTCAGGATCAGCTGTACAGCAAGACGCCCTGCTTCGTTGTCGTCTCAAAAAGCCCCGTCTCACTAGCTGGAATCTACAAAACATTCCTATAGTCGTTCTTTTCACATACACACGTGTCAATATATATGAACATATACATATGATATCGGATGACATGTGACGTAGATTTGCCCCCCCCCCAATCCGAAAGAGCTGATACGCCACTGTGCTTGCATCCTCTGGGAATCCACTCAGTTTCTCCTAGTGACCAGGCGGTTGCCTTGCCTACGTGATGTGCGCGCTGCCCATGTCCGTAATCTTCTTGATTGAACTAGTGATTGCCCTTAACCCCAGTTTCTTCCATTTCATCTCATTTAATTTCATTTTATTTCCTTAAAGACCGCGAAGGGGTATTACATAAGGTGTGGATAAATCTAAATACAAAGCATAGAATCCAAAGATTTAACATAGAAAGTGCTTATTGATATTTTCTATGCATGATGATGGCAGGAAATGGTTGCAATTTCACTGGGAAGGCCGTTCCAGTCTGGTGCGGTACGTGGAAAAAAACGAGGCAGAAAAAGTAGAACTCCGGGAACGTGGCCGAGCAATTTGAAGCAAATAACTAGTGTGGGGAGTTGCGTGTTGCGGGAACGATATAAGGTTGGGAATGCAAGGAGTACGAATATCTTCTTGTGTAATTTTTTGCAAAACACACATTTCTTCATGTGCTTTTTAGTCTTCATGGAAAATGCTGATGCACATAACAAACTTGTTGCTGATGCTGCCCAAAAACAGCATTCTGGGAAGGCTGCAGCATGCTACAAAACTGTCTCGGCATCCCGTGACTCCAAAGGCGGATTTTGTACACGTCAAATTCACCAAATTCGCCGGGTTAGAATGGCACTCTATTCTTCTAATACGAAAGCGTTCTGTGCCGCCCTACACCAAGACATCAAACTTGTTTCTTGTAAGCTTCATTTCAACCTATGCATTGGAAAAAACATGCATAATTCTATGGCAGAGAAAAACATTCGTTCAACGGAAGTCACACTCAAGACCTCTCTGTCTCCTACAAACGATGCAAGGCACGCCATCGACAAGCACCACTGCCACATTTTCTAGAGGCTTTCCAACCGCAACTGCTACACTCGCTGACCAATTTTCGAACCTGGATACGGCCAAGAAATGGTCCGCAAAAATCGCAGTCCGAAAACTTTGTTTTGCCAAAAAGTGAAATTCATTGCATTCTGGCTAGCTTAAAAAAGTCCTTGATGATGTCTTGCCTCATATTACGCTTGTATTGCATTTACGCCTGTATTGTATTGCATACTCGCCGAGATAGCAAGCGCGCCAGCGATCCTGAGCGCTCTTGAAATCATTCATTATTTCTGCGTGTGCGATTTCCCTTCCCCTCACCCTCCCCACGTTGTTTTGGGCTCGTTCAGGGCGGGTGGTTTGGTTTCTGTTTGAGCATTCGACGGCAGTTATTAACACGCGAGAGATATAATGCACTTTCCAGGCGATAGGGGTGGGCTACTCATTTTGTCTCTGCTTCAGCGGCCGCTCCCGCGCTTTTACTCGCTCGTGAAAGTAGGATGTGCTCTGATGAACTTCTAATGAAGTGCCTTCATTGAAAGACTCAAATGCTAATGAGTGTTTCAATGGTCTAATACGGCAGCGGGCACCCAAAGAGGTCTACGTAAGCTTGCCTACAGTAATTTTGCCTTGCATGATGCTGTGGCACACTTTAATAATGCCTGTGTAAGCACCCTAGATATCCTGAAGAAAGCTGGCACAAAACCAGGGTACCACGCGACGAAAGCTTGCATCGCCAGGGATCACCTGCGCATGCAGAATGCTAAACGCAAGTCAGAGGATGGGACAAAACAGGCCAGGAAGAAAGACGAGCAGCCACCCGAACAGAAGGAGACAATAACCTCTTCAGACCTGAGGAAAACCTAGCCAGGGTAAACTCTTATATAACTCTTTATTGCAACCATTTTGAAAGCCCTCCCTAAACACTTTTCAACCGCAGGGGGCGCCTGCACAAGTAGGCGTTTGGTGTGTAGCGACACCACGAACCCGAGCTAGCGGGGGAGTTTCGACTCCCTCCCACGCCTAGCCGTGCGTGGCTTTGCCGTGTCCGAGAAAAAGGGGATCCTGGGGGTTGAGCCGACGCTGGGTGATTGGACCGTTAAGGCCCCCGGCAGAGGCAACACACCCCTTTGGCCCCGGCTTCACGTAGACGGCACCCCTGAGCTGACCCACCCAGGGGAATCGGCAGTCGCCTTTTCCTATCTCTCTCTCCCTACATCTTCGTCTTTATCTCTTACAATTTATCTGTCCTGTCTTCTACTCTCTTCCGTTTACTTCCAAACTTCCTGGCGGCTAGGGGTTAACCCTCTGCAAATAGCCTACCTTGGTCTAGGCGCATTGGGTTATAGTGGCGTTGTACGGCTGGCGTCTGCAGGTTTCAGCATTTGTAACCTTGTAGCGTGCCCTCAGTTCGGCTCCGTGGTAGGTGGCCGCAACGCTGCTGAACAACAATGATGAAGACATGCATGGAGCATTCCCACTACTGTCTGATCGTACCGGCTTAAAGCCGGGTACCGCAGCCGATGATCTCACCAGAGAAGGATTGGCCACCCTGGTGCAGTATCTGGCCACCCCCTCCCGTAGGCATTCGTCAATTAATCACGGCCCTCAGTCCCCACCAGCTGCGGAGCAACTGACCACGGCGGCGGTCAGATCTGCAAAGCAGCAGAGGGTGCTAGGAATCTCTGGATACGGACAGGCCACCATTGGAACTTGAACTTAACAACGTTTAACGTTAGAACGTTATCTAGTGAGGGAATTCTAGCTGTATTATTCGAGGAGCTAGAAGGCATTAAATGGGATTAATAGGGCTGAGTGAGGTTAGGAGGACAGATTGAGGCCTATACTGTGCTACAGAATGGGCACGTCATTTGCTATTGGGGCTTGGCAGACAGAAGTGAACTGGGAGTAGGGTTCCTAATTCACAGAAACATAGCTGGCAACATAGAGTATTACTATAGCATTAACTGAAAGGGTGGTAGGCATTGTATTAAACTGAATAAAAGATACAAAATGAAGGTAGTAGCAGGCTTACGCGCCTACATCCAGCCATGATGACGCTTCAGTTGAAAGCTTCTATGAAGACGTGGAATCGGCAATGAGTAAGGTGAAAACACACTATACTCTAGTAATGGGCGACTTTAATGCAAAGGTAGGGAAGAAAGCAGGCTGGAGACCAGGCAGTAGGAGATTATGGCATCGGCACTAGAAACGCCAGAGGAGAGCTACTAGTAGAATTCGCAGAACGCAATAATCTGCGTATTTTGGAATACCTTCTACCGAAAACGAGAAACCGCAAGTGGACATGGAGGAGCCCTAATGGCGTAAATAAGAACGAAATAGACTTTATAATGACTGCACACCCAGGAGTCGTGCAGGATGTGGAAGTGGTTGGCAAGGTAAGATGCAGTGACCATAGAATGGTACGGGCTCGAATCCGCCTAGACTTGAAGAAGGAACGACAGAAACTGATACGCAAGAAGCAAATCAATGAGCTAGCACTGAGAGGGAAAGTACAGGAATTCAGAGTGTCACTGCAGAACAGGTACTCTGCTCTTAGCGAGGAAACCAACCTTAGCGTAGATACAATGAATGATAATCTGACGAGTATCATCACGAGTGTGCAGTGAAAGTTGGAGGCAGGGTAAGCTAGACAGGGACACCGGCAAGCTTTCCCAGGAAACGAAGGAACCTAATTAAAAAGCGTCAAATCATGAAGTATCAAGTACAACAGACAAAATAGAACTGGCAGAGCTTTCGAAGCTGAATAATAGACGTAAAGTATGCGATGTAAGAAGGTATAACATGGAGAGAATTGAGCACGCTCTGAAAAACGGAGGAAGCGTCAAAGCAGTGAAGAGGAAACTTGGGATAGGCAAAAGTCGGATGTATGCACTAAGGGACAAAGAAGGCAAATAACCTTACCAATATGAATAGGATAGTTTAAATAGCGGAGGAGTCTTACAGAGATCTGTACAGTAGCCGAGACAACCACGACCTTAATACTATAAGAACTAGCAGTAACCCAGACTACACACCCACGGTAATGATAGAAGAAGTCAGAAAAGCTTTGGAGAGCATGCACAGAGGCAAAGCTGCTGGTGAGATCAAGGTAACATCAGATCTGCTGAAGATGGAGGACAGATTGTGTTAGAAAAACTAGCCACTCTATTTACGAGGTGTCTCCTGACGGGAAAAGTACCAGAGTCTTGGAAGAACGCTAACATCATCTTAATACATAAGAAAGGAGATGACAAGGACTTGAAGAATACAGGCCGATCAGCTTGCTCTCTGTAGTATACAAGCTATTTACAAAGGTAATTGCTAGCAGAGGTAAAGAAAACATTAGAATTCAATCAACCAAAGGAACAAGCAGGATTTAGAACAGGCTACTCAACAATTGACCACATTCATACTATCAATCAGGTAATAGAGAAATGCTCAGAGTATAACCAACCACTATACATAGCCTTCATAGATTACGAGAAGGCGTTTGATTCAGTAGAAATATCAGCCGTCATGCAGACACTGCGGAATCATGGCGTAGATGAAATATATATAAACATTCTGGAAGAAATATACAGGGGATCAACTGCTACCATAGTGCTTCATAAAAAAGCAACAGAATACCAATAAAGAAGGGTGTAAGGCAGGGGGACACAATCTCCCTCAATGCTATTCACTGCGTGCTTTTTTTGCTATTCACTGCGTTTTCAGAAGCCTAGACTGGGAACAGTTAGGGATAAGAGTTAATGGAGAGTACCTCTAGTAAACCTGCGCTTCGCCGATGACATTGCATTGCTGAGTAACTCAGGGGACGAATTGCAACTCACGATTACGGAGTTAGACAAGGAGAGCAGAAAGGTGGGTCTTAAAATTAATCTGCAGAAAACGAAAGTAATGTACAACAACCTCGGAAAGAGCAGCGCTTTGTGATAGGTAAATAGTGCACTTGAAGTTGTAAAGACTATGTCTATTTAGGGCAGGTAATAACCGCAGAGCCTAACCACGAGATAGAAGTAACTAGAAGAATAAGAATTGGGGTGGGCACCATTCGGCAAGGCAACTCTCAAATTATGACATTTAGATTGCCACTGTCCCTCAATAGGAAGGTATATAACAGCTGTATCTTGCCGGTACTTAGCTACGGAGCAGAAACCTGGAGACTCACAAAGAGGGTTCAACTTAAATTGAGGACGACGCAGCGAGCAATGGAAAGAAAAAATGGTAGGTGTAACCTTAAGAGACAGAAGAGAGCAGAGTGGATTAGGAGGACAACGGGAGTTAAGGATATCATAGCTGCAATAAAGAAGAGGAAATGGACATGGGCCGGGCATGTAGCACGTAGACAGGATAACCGCTGGTCATTAAGGGTCACCAACTGGATTCCCCAGAGAAGGGAAGCGGGGTAGGGGGAGACAGAAGGTTAGGTGGGCAGATGAGATTAAGAAGTTTGCGGGGTATAATTGGCAACAGCAAGCACAGGACCGGATTAACTGGCGGAACATGGGAGAGGCCTTTTGTCCTGCAGTGGACGTAGACAGGCTGATGATGATGATGATGATGACGAAAAATTTTGTGGAACGATGACGGCTGGCAATACGATGGCGATGTTCTAGATCTGGTAAACCAGATTCAGCTTTCTCTATGATTCTCCATGACCTAATCTGCTTGACCTACTCCGCTCTCTTCCTGTCTCTTAAGGTAGATCTACGGATAAAGTATTTGAAGTAGAGAAACTGCCAGGCCTTGCCAGAGGGCGAGGGCGACGCGAAAGCATCACGGAGCGATGTGGTTTACGACAACGCTCGGCAGATGACGCTTTCGGCATATTGCCATATTTTCATGCACTTCTAAGGACGCGAACATAAACATTGTGTTGCGACTCGTACGCAGTAAAATCTTTCCGTTCTCTGTGTGTAACAATAAATAACGAGCAGTGACAGATTTTTAGTGGCTTACAAACTGATACTTCCGGCAATACGGTCCGCGAAGTGCTTGGAACGAGCTGCTCGTA